>JAPMNZ010963916.1:0-10000 GCA_029875035.1 Pomatoschistus microps | reverse complement strand
CAGTGGTTTGTGTGTTTTGCGAGTGGTCAGTCATTTCATTTGTAATAATGGAGGTGACAGTGTTCTGTGCATCACTAACTGTGGATGTACTACTCATGGTGGAAGGAGTGACAGTTGGAGTTTCAGGTATTGTAGTGAGTGAAGTTGTGGACAAAGTTTCAGCAGGGAGCGAAAAAGACATTGTGGCAACAATCGTAGTGTCAACAGCTGAAACAGTCATCAGGTTATCACTTAAGATATCAATTTCGGGTGTAGTAGCTTGAATGTCATGTGTGGTGTTGGCACTTTCAGATTGTTCGGTGGCGAGTGTACAAGGTCCAGTTGTAACTACACTGTCTGATTGACCTGCTGGTATGTGTGATGTGCTGGTGGAGGGTGACATACTGTCTGTTGTATAATTTGGCTCAGTTTCAGATAATTTAGTGGAGTTTGAGGAGTTATCACCACTTGGTTCAGTCTCTACAGTAACCGTTGAAGGGCAAGAAGTGGCAACCGTCTCTATAAAGGTAGAATCACACACAGTGGTTGGTGTTTCAGTCGGGGTGGTAACTTTTAGTGCTATCTCCTCAGTAGGGGCTTCTGCAATGATGGTGGGGCTTGCTTCAGGAATGGCTGTACTGTCTTGCTCTCCCTTATCTGCAGGTGCTTTGGCCTCCACACTTGACTCTGTGCATACATGCGTGTCGCTTTTACTTAAAGGTAAAACTGTGACTGTGTCGGGGGCAGTGTCTGAGATTGTCAGAGAGGAACTTGCACTGACAGCTGGAGCAGCCTCTGCGCCTTTTGAGAACAACCCATTGGGCTTTCCTTCTATTTGGCCTAGTTCATTCTCAGGAGTGGTTCGTCCAGATATTGTGGTTGGTGGTCCAGGCTTGATGACTGGTTTTGGAAGTAGAGGAGGTTTTCCTGCTGACTCATGCGCTGATACACTGGATCTAAGTTGATGTCTAGTGTCTAAAAATAAATATATTTACCCTTAATAAATTGCATGTTAAAAAAAAGAACAGTTTTTGTATTTTACCTGAAGATGCTGACATTGTTCGTGGCTTTGCAGTAGGTGGTTCTGGCTTATTGTCAATGATTGTACCTGTAACAATTTTGAAGTTTTTTTTGTGTTTATTAAAAAAACAAAAACAGGATTGGATTTCTCGGACATACCTTCAGATTCTGCCTTTTTCATTTCCCCCTCTTGGTTCTGTAAATTGAAAAGATATATACTTAAGCATCGTAAATGTGTGCAGTTAGGGGGTCAAATTTAGCTTAGTTTTGAACCCACCTGCGTCTCTCCAGACTGGGGTTTAGACACTCCAATACGCTGCAGCATTAAATGAAGTTTCTGTTCAAAACTATTTTGGCCATCAAGTTTCTGAAATAGAAGTACATCTGTTTTATTATGGTGCTAAAAATGCCAAAACATTCACATGCGTTTTAACATGGACCTTGTTCCGGCTGGCCCCAGAAGCTGATCCAGATAGTAAGATAAGTGACTGGGACTTCCCTTCTCGGAGTGCCCGGCGGGGAGCCACAGATTCTCTCATCTGTAGAGTGTCAGCATTGGGCTTCCCCTGAACAGGTTCCCCAGGGGAAGCTATATCTTTGCATTTCCCCTTTTCATTTTCCTTGTCATGTTCCTTCACTTTGTCTTTATCTTTATCCTTTTCACCTCTGGCCACTTCCCTGAGAGGCCGAATGAAATCAGCAATTGATGCCTTTTTAGGACGCCCCTCTTGGCTTGGCTCTGATTTAAGGCCACGCCTCTTTTTCAATGTAAAAAAATCCCCAAGTTTCCTCCTGAGTGTTTTAGATGGTGGTGGACAAGAGACTGTGTTAGCAGGAGCCACTTCATGCACTGTGATCATTTCTTCTTCTTCTTCTTCCCCATCATCCTCTTCTTTGTTTCTATTCATAGATACATTTAAGTGTCTTGATGAGGTTTTTGCAACCAGCCAAAGACAAAGTGAAAAGTTGAAATCAGTAAATCATTAGCTGGAGATACTCACAATGTTTCAGTGGGAAGTACTTTCTTTGTAAAGAATTCCTCAACTCCTTCATCAACTCGTCCCATGAGCTCAAAATCTTCATTTTCACACTCAATTATGGTTTCCTAATTAGCAGAGTTATACACAGAAAACAAACACTATGAGGGTTCACGCCATCTAACTTTCTCAGACACACTGAATCTATAAATATTACTACTTCTTCATTACAGAGCAGCCAAACAAACTAGGATTCAGTTGCTCAGTAACACACAATAAGGGGGCGTAGCTGGGTTTTATATGAGGAATGAGAGCAGAGAGACTCATTTTGCCAATGTGTGTAATTTGAGATCACAATGGAGTTATACAATATTGTATTAGCCGATCATGTTATCATTTATGCCTAAAAGATATAATAAAATCTATAAGGTTGACTACACAACACAATTTAACAGAAGTCATCATTACATGATATCCTCCTAAGGGGAATTGGGAATCTGGTCCCAGTGGGCACCGGCTGCCTTGGACTTGACATGATGTATAAGTCTACAGGTTAAAAGACAAATCAGGTTTAGAAATGAATGGAAAGACATAAACCAACATGAACCTAATTAAACTGATTCTAAGATTAGAATGATTATTTCAGCATTCGAAATCACATTCTGTAAATCCATTTGAGTGGTTCACACAGCTGGTGACCGGTACAATGGAACTGCCTTTTAAAGCAGGGACCAGGCATCTTCTCCAGTGCACCCCCCCTTTCCCTCCCTTCCCCCTTCCTCGCTCCTCTGTCCCCTCTTGCATTTCTCACTCCAAGCAGCTTTCTTTTTCACACACAACCCCATTTTCCATTCCTCAAATAGCACCCCTCTGTCACTCTGTACCTGTAGTCTGGTGGGACGATAATTCAGCTTTTGTCGATGAGGTCTTGGTCTGCTCTGGGTGTAGTGCCGGAGCGCTGGTCCGCCCAATGGCAGCTCCATTGGGGAGACACGGCACGCTGCTGCCTTGGCTCTGTTGCCGAGGCACGGTTGCTAAGAGCTGGAGCAGTATGTAATGCCTTCAGTAAAATGGGCGGGACACAGCCCAGACTGACACATCTGACAACAGAACCTCGCCTTTCTCAGCCCCCTCCCCTGGAACAGACATGGGAAAAAGCGAGAATGATCAGATGAGGCAGGTCTAGATTAAAGCAACAACAGCATTATAGATAGTTATGTACAAATAATATTTATATAATGGCTTCAACAAAAAGATGATTAACCTTCACTAAATTAAACAGTCTGTGGATTATGTAATTTAATAATAATTAATCAATAACATATTGATCATAAAATATGCTCTTAAAGCTCAAATTGACGAGTTAGGATCAAGACAAGTAAATAAAATTTCTGTACCAGGTTTGAGACGTTTCATCTCTCATCACATCAGTCATAGTCTGACCAAAGAGTGAAAGATATATGCAATTTATGTAAATTAGGTTAAAAAATGATAATATTATTACTTGTAGTACTCGTGCTATTAATGTTTTTTACTGTGATAATAAGGCCTCCGTTTCAATATATAATCATATATAAGCACACATTTTGCACAACGAGTATCAGTATATTTCAAAATCTGCCACGATACCAAATCATCAAAATCTTTACTTACTACTTGTTATTAGGATTAAATAAAGTATGAAAAAAGACTTAGCCCTTATTATTAATGTTGTAGTTCTAAATGAGGATTAACACGTGAGAAAACTACTGTTGGTACTCAAAATGAAAATATAATATAATTTAAAAAAGGAATCTGTGAACCAGCAAAAACCAACCATGGTAAATGTTCCACAGTTTGAGAAACACTTTTTTGTCATAATTAAACTACACCATAAAAATCTTATTGACCTGCAATCATCATAATTCTTTTGTGTCTTTTTACATTTAAAGATGAGAAAATAGATTAGGTGAATGTGCGTGAGTATGGATACATACGTGTGTAGGTAAATTATAAGATATGTATGTTAAATGTAATTTTGTAGTTTAAAAAAAAATATATATATATATATATATATATATTGCTTAATCATTATTCCTGCAGTGTTCTGCAGGTTTGAAATAATCGGAATTCACAAATATAACATTTTATAATAAGTATTCCTCCACATTGAGAGGTACATGTGGCTCAGGCATCTGTTTAGGATGTCTTTTAGGTATGTCTCACTGGCAGAAAACCCCATGTCTCTGTCCAATACTTTTGTGATATAGGAACTTGTAAAGCAGAATACATTTTAATGGAGTCACAAGGGCAAGCATCAATAAAACAGTACTTTCAAACATTTCTTTCTTTTGCAAAAGACCAACACAAAAGCCCCATTTCCACCACCCTTACTTGGCCCCACTCTACTCCACTCAGCTCTGCTTACCCCGATTGCGAGCATTTCTACCGGCCCTGTTTAACTGCAACCAGATACTTTTTGTCCCTGGTTCTAACCAGGCTAACCAAGTGTGACTGATGATTGGCCAGGGTTCAGGCGTCTCTAGTATACTTTTTCCAAAGTATAGAAAATCCTATTGACAATTGATGCTAATTTAGTATCAATACTTAGTACTTAGTGAAATAGTAACATACAAATAGCAATTTTATTGACAAAACATTGTGTTTTGTTTAGAACCATGCCAATGTATGATAAGGCTATTTCCCCACCTCTGCTTTGAATGTGCCGTGTGCTGGGCCCCGGGCAGCACACGGCACAGCCTGCCCCATGACAGGAGTAGACTGAACAAGCTGGTCAGGAGGGCCAGCTTCACTCTGGGCTGCCCCCTGGACTCTGTGGAGGAGGTGAGGGACAGGAGGGTGCTAGTCATGAACACCTCCCACCCACTGCACAGGACTGTAGAGGAGCTCCTTCAGTGGAAGACTGAGGCACCCATGTAAGGAAGGAGCGCTAACGCAGGGCCTTTATCCCCACCGCAGTACAAGTCACTTTATAACACTGCACTAAGACTGGAAAACCTGCACTACTATTGACACTTCGCTCTTGATTGCCACTTTTTAACCGCCACTTTTGTAAATAATAATCCTGCATTTAACATGTTGCACATTTCTTACTTCTTGCACAATTCTTGAGTGTTTCTATCCCTGCCGATGTGACATGTGAATTTCTCCTGTGTGAGATTAATAAAGGTCATCTTATCTTATCTTATCTTACTCCAGGCCTTTCATGGAACAGTGCAGTTATCTATGGGTTCACAAGTTATAGAATGAATGAATATGCTTGATAGACCCGTCTCTATAAATATTTGTTCCCAATATCTGTCTGTGTTTCAGTGTGCTCAAATGGCACACCTTGAAAACCCTTATCCCCGCTGAATTCAAAAGTGGCGCCGACTGTTTGTAGCACGAACAGACCACGCCTCTAGTTTGAGCCAAAAGACCAATGCGCATGCGCATCGGGACATATGGGCCGCCATTTTGTGCTGGGCCCACTCTTCTAAGCGGGAGAAAATTTTAAGGCTGCTGCTCGGCTTATTCGTTTAAGGGCAGCGGGATTGAAAGGATCAACGCCAGTCACTCGACTTATACGCGAATATAACCAGAACCACAACCCGTGAACAGTGAGTAAAACCCTTACTTTTCCACCAAACATGTAAAGGTTTTTGTAGGATCTGTCGTCGGCCTCTAGGTGTCACGGTAGCGCTTGCAGGCTGTGGTGGGGGTGTTTGTCTCCCTCTATCGTTATCCAAAATTCACCAAATCAGTCCATAAAGTGAAACTCGGTGTTGAGGTCGATTGTGTATTCGTTATCGGAGCAACATTTGTTTTTGCAAAGGTAGAGATGACTTTGATTAAACTCTCCTCATAATAAAAGTTAGGCCTGTCGTCCATCTTAACGTGCCCTTTGTTTCCTGTTTTAACATATATCGCGCCTCTTTACTGAACCAACCAACGTGTGCTCGTGATTTAAACGCTGCACATTTAAGATTTTAACAAGCACAATGTATATTTCAATAATTTAACTTCTGTCAAACAATGCTATCCAAATAAGCTGAAACTCGAATATATATATATTATATAGTGTAGATAATATACACATGTTTTCACAAGTCGGCACACATTGTCTCCTGCCGAACTTAACAAGTTTGGTGTTTTGACTTGAATGGGCTCTATTATTTTGTGTATATTGCCACCACGTCCTGAATTTTGTTTTTGGGATTCGCAGTCATAAAAGTTACTCTATTCAAAGTGATCATTGTCTTTGTTTTCATAGAGTGTTCCAAACCCCGTTGCCATGGAGGGCGAAGTTGTGTCCATGGAAGATACCGATGGAAAGGGCCTCTCAGAGAGTGGAGTGGTTCTGTTACAGGACACTGCTGAGGCTCAGCAGGCAGAGGTGGCCACTAACATGGAGATGATGGTTATGGATGCGCTAGACCCAGCTCTCTTACAAATGAAGACAGAAGTGTTGGAAGGAGGTGGTACTGTGACGGTAACTGGAGGAGAAGAAGGTCAAATCATTACCCTGCAGGTAGGTGCCTTTTTGTTAAAATATATCTGCCCAGCCTGTAATGACTGAGATATTGTTTGATTGCCAGGTTGTCAACATGGAGGAGCAGACTGGTGCTGCTTTGGGACTTGGGCAGCTTCAGCTTGTTCAGGTGCCTGTCTCGACTACAACGGTGGAAGGTCTTCAAGCAACATATGTTCAGGCTTCTATGGCTAACAAGGACTCAGAACCAGTTATCTGTCACACACTACCTCTGCCTGAAGGCTTTCAGGTAAAAAACATTTCCATATAAATGAGGTAAATGTTTTATTAAACCTTTTTTGACCCAGTTTTAATCCTCTGTCAGGTTGTGAAAGTGGGTGCTAACGGTGAAGTGGAGACTGTGGAGCATGCACTCCAGGGGACCCATGAAGACCTTCAAGGACCAGTGGAGGAGGAGGAAGAGGAAGAAGAGGTGCACATTGGAGTAGTGATGCCCCCTCAGGACCAAGAAGACCCAGATTATCAGCCAATTCAAACTGTCCGCAAACTAAAGAAGGGAAAAAAGAGCAGATTGCGATATGCTGAAGGAGACCGAGACATGGATGTGTCTGTGTACGACTTTGAAGAGGAGCAGCAGGAAGGATTGCTGTCTGAAGTCAATGCTGAGAAGGTTGTGGGAAACATGAAACCACCTAAGCCTACAAAAATAAAAAAGAAAGGTTGGTACAAAGAATAAACTCTTTTGAACTGGTAAGCTGGGCATTTATAAATGTATATATTTTTTGTGTAGGCGTAAAGAAGACCTTTCAGTGCGAACTGTGTAGCTACACCTGTCCTCGTCGCTCCAACTTGGATCGTCATATGAAGAGCCATACAGACGAACGACCACACAAATGTCACTTGTGTGGAAGGGCCTTTAGAACAGTCACACTACTCAGAAATCACCTCAACACACACACAGGTGGGGTTTTTTCTGCAATGTTTTGTCCTTAAGGTATCAATCTTGTGCTTATGGACAAAATTAAACCATTTCTACTTTTTAGGAACACGGCCCCATAAATGCACTGACTGTGACATGGCTTTTGTGACAAGTGGAGAGCTGGTGCGGCACCGTCGATATAAACACACCCACGAGAAACCATTCAAGTGTTCAATGTGTGATTATTGTAGTGTGGAGGTATGTGAGCATTCTTCTTATCCAAGTATCTTTCTATTTTAACAAAGTTAGACACTTAAATCGATTACTTTGATTTTTAGGTCAGCAAATTAAAAAGGCACATTCGTTCCCATACTGGAGAAAGGCCTTTCCAGTGCAGCTTGTGCAGTTATGCGAGCAGAGACACTTACAAGCTCAAGAGACACATGAGGACACATTCAGGTTTGATGTTTATGATCTGGTAATGGCACAAGTAAATGAGGCATTCTTGAACACCAACATTTGCTTGCAGGTGAGAAGCCTTATGAATGCTACATTTGTCATGCTCGCTTCACGCAGAGCGGGACCATGAAGATGCACATCCTCCAGAAACACACCGAGAATGTGGCAAAGTATCATTGCCCTCACTGTGACACAGTTATTGCTCGAAAGAGTGACCTCGGTATGTAGTACTCTGAACGCTTGGTCTCCTGATTATCACCTGGTGTAACAACTGTCCTCTTATATTTCTTAAGGTGTGCATTTGAGGAAGCAACACTCCTTTATTGAAACTGGGAGAAAGTGCCGTTACTGTGACGCTGTGTTCCATGAGCGATATGCTTTAATTCAGCATCAGAAAACTCACAAGAATGAGAAGCGCTTCAAGTGTGACATGTGTGACTACTGCTGTAGACAAGTATGTTCTATTTGCGGCCTTGCATTGCGTCTTGGTTTATGTTAACTAATTCTCTGCTTGTAGGAGCGTCACATGATTATGCACAAACGGACGCACACAGGAGAGAAACCCTTTGCCTGCAGTCAGTGTGAGAAGACATTTCGGCAGAAACAACTTTTGGACATGCACTTCAAACGCTACCATGATCCAAACTTTGTCCCCACTGCATTTGTCTGCAGCAAATGCAACAAAACCTTTACCCGTAGAGTAAGATGACCAATTTATGCATATTCCCACAAATGATGGAATGTGTTCTTAAAACGTAATTGCTGTGATTGCAGAACACCATGCTTCGCCATACCGACAGCTGCACAGGGGAGAATATGGGTGATGAAAATGAAACTCCAGCCAGGAGGGGACGTCGTGGGCGAAAAAGGAAGATGCAGTCAAAGGCTGATGATGAAGACGACACTGGTATAGACGACTATTTGTATTGATTGCCCACATATGTATTTTTAATTTGCAAAGTAAGAGTAACACATTTTATTCCAGAGGGTGAAATGGAGGAGGCAGAGGAGGAGGAAGAAGATGAGGGGGATGAGGAGGAGGAAGATGATGAGGATGTCATTGGTGAGATGGAGTTGGAACAGGCTCCACCAGTTGTTCCTATACCGGCTCCGGAGCCCCCTGTAAAGAGGAAGCGTGGAAGACCCCCAAAGAAGCCTGCCACACAATATGGTAGATTTGCATAGTAAAGTTTATATTCCAATGGCATGACAGAAACCTGATCTTTCAACTCCTGCATTGCAGCGCCTGCTGCCTTCATTCGGGTGGAGGATGAAGTAACTGGAGAGGTGAATGACATTGTCGTGAAGAAGGAGGTTGGAGATGAGCAGGAAGATGACATTGCAGAAGAAGTGATTGTTGGGGATGAAAATATTCAGATGGAGGAGGATCTGTCCCAGGTGGAAGAAGCTGTCCAGGAGCCACAGTTGAGTGAGGCCCCTCCAAACGGAGATTTGACTCCTGAAATGATTCTCAGCATGATGGACCGGTGATTTCCTGAAGCCAGCTGTGCTGTGTAGACGGCCCTCTTTTACATCACTCATTTAGATTACTTCAACCTTCACACAAATCACTGTACATTCAAATCTAAAATTATGTCTATCAAATGAGGCTTTTGGAATTGCATAGCAAAAATTGTTTTTATGACAAAAAGGCTACCTTTGATAACCAGTAAGTTTAAAATCTGTTAATGAGGTTTGATGAGTACTGTTTTCTGAAGTCTTTTTCTCAGATTAAATATATTAAGTCGGGGTATCTCCAGGGTCTTTAAATGCTTAAAATTTTCCTTGACATAGAATTAAATTTTAAAGATTATGACATTAAATATAGGTGTATGTCATATCTAGTATGTTGTGAATCTTCCAGCATTCATAAAAATAAAACAATGGTGAGATTGTATTTCTGCAAATGTTACTGAAGGTCTTTTTCTCTAAAGTCAAACCTGGGGCTACCCTGTAACTAGATTAGTACTCGCTGATTGATGCAGAGATGTGCCAGGAGTTTTTTTATTTTATTTACATCAATTAATACATTATTGGGTAGTTTGTTTACTGTGTGAATCATTTGTCTGTAACTTGTTTTTTACTGCTTTTTGAGTCTACTGCTTCTCATGTGCTCCTGCATTGTAGCCTTAGAAGATGCATAATCTACTATAGACATGATTAGGTGCAAGGAAA
>JAPMNZ010963909.1:0-11045 GCA_029875035.1 Pomatoschistus microps | reverse complement strand
CGTGTGAAATAGGTCTGTTAAAGTGAACAAAATGTGAAATAATGATTGATCTATGGTGGTGTAAAAAAAAAAAAACAATAGGGAAAAATTGATTTTACTGCAGCTATGTTTGTTCTTTTACACAATTTTTCTCACGTGTTTATTTTAGGACAGGCTGAGCTGAAGCGGCAGTGGATTTCGCATGAGGCAGTCGTTCATCATTCACACAGCGGTCCTCCGAGGGGGCAGTGGCATTCGTTGTGGTAACCGATGTGGACAGCGCTAATGTGGGCGCCAGATTGTTTCCATATGGGCCTTGTTTTAACAGCATAGCGCTTTACTCTCTTTCTATAAACCAACGTCCATTACGGAGTTTACCCAATTAGAGTGAACAATGAGAAACAGTTATACAACTTTAGCGCCAACTCTGGTAAACAACACGACGCCTTTAACCTCTCGGGATTAATGCAAGTGTCAGTGGCTGCTGTATGGTGTCGCTCCTGTGTTTGTTAGATGTTCACACTGTACTTTGAATTACATTGAAGACATTTGGACATTTTTGTAGTATTGTTTTCTGTGCCTGGAAAAGCAACTCATTCCTACAGATGACAACTTGAATTCAAATGTTTAACTACAGTGGATGGCAACTGTATAATCTCAGCATTAACCTCGACAGCAAGCATATATGCCAAGCCCCTAAAATATAATTCATAATCTAATTGTATTGACTGTTATGTAGTTCATAATATATCATAATACATCAACAGTTACAGTGTAGTTACAAAATACACAATACTGTACCTGTAATCAAATGTATGTTCTAATCTGCTATGGTTCAGGGCACTGCAATCCAAATTATTGGAATACTTTCACATGAATGTGCTTTAAAAATGCATCACAGGATAAAAAAAAAGGATGTTTTTGCACCATAATTTAAAGGACTATTGTGAATCCTTTAGGTGCAAAAGTAAATACAGTTGAAGATCGCTCTATTGGGTTCAGATAAAAGAGAAGACTGGTTCACTTTGGGAACATGTTGGATCACGCTCTCAATCTCAAATCAACTTCCTGGTAAACAATAAAGTAGAATAATGTGAATGATAATAAACATAAAAGTATATTCATAAATATCTTTGCACTTATATGTTGTTTTTCATGAAAAAAAAGGACTTTATTTTAAATGGCTTTCACAGCAGTTCACCACAGACAAAGACAGACATCAGCCTGACTATATCATTTACATACACGCCAGCTCAAAGGTGGTACACCTTATTTATCTTTTTTCATCTGCATTGACCTGTCCTGATGCCTCTCAGGCCTCTGTCAGGAGCAGTGGTCGCTGTAGTACAGTGCCCGAGGTCACATCTCCAGATGATCGAAGGATTTACCTATAGTGCATGTTTTTATTGGTAGCGGAAACCGGATCACCCAGAGTGTCTACGCAGACACTGGGAGAACATGCCATCTCCGATCAGTTCCGACGGATTCGAACCCTAGACCTTGTTTCTGAGAGTGCTATCCACTCAGCCATTATTATCCCTGCAGGACTTCAAAGTTCTGCCCCCTCACGTTACCGTCCTCTGACTTATTTTGCTGCCTCCTCCTGAAACAGTGTGACTGTGTCTGCATCGACTGTGATGTACTGTGATGTACTGTGATGTACTGTGTGTACTGTGTGTACTGAGAACTGAACAAAGACTTTCCCAAAGTCCCTGATCTTCAGCTCAAACACTCGGGAGTGGAGTGGGACGCTCACAGGACAGAGGTGAGGGCTCCCACACTGGGCCCCAGATGTCGAGGCTTTCACGGACATAATCTGCTCTTTCACTATACACTTGTGTGTCTTCTGGATGACTTGGCATTTTACAGCATCATGAAATCATTACGCCAAATGAACATGGCACATTACACAGCAACATGTTCAAGCATCAGAGGACATTGGTGTGAAAAGAACATAATCAAATAATACGCTGGAGAATGATGGGGAAAAACAGTTTAAGGAGACACATAATGCAAAGTGACTTCTCTCCTTTAACCGTCTTATGACATTGTTCCCTCATCAGTCGCAGACCAAAAGTTCTTTTTAGATTTATCAACACTAATATANGCAAAGTGACTTCTCTCCTTTAACCGTCTTATGACATTGTTCCCTCATCAGTCGCAGACCAGAAGTTCTTTTTAGATTTATCAACACTAATATAACCTCTGGCACAAACATGTAACTCTGTCCATTGTGTCGAAAAGCTTCTGTCCAAGTCCTGTGATAGTTTGATGTATATGTGCCATGATGACGCCACGCTAAAATAAACGAATAATTCTACCGGAGGTAGCATGATAGGGTAGGCCGATAACATTATCTAAGTGTTTCACCATATATTTTCTACTAATTATTTAAGTAAATGTGAATTACTGTAATTTAAGTAATCAATTCACACAAAGTGAGTCTAATCATTTTTAACAATGCAACACCGCTGCATTTGGATCAGTTCGATAAAGATTTTGGATAATACTGGTGAGTTTGTCAAATGAATACTTGAAAAATAGACTATAACATCTCAAAATATGATCCATTTCAAACTTTTTTGCAGTAAGAACGAATCCAACATTTCTTCAAACCATGACATTTACAGACCAGTGTACTTCTAACATGAAAAGGTACGCAGCACTTAGTCAGAATCACCTTTATCGTAGAGTATTGCTCGTAAAAGGAATACTCTATCTCAAGTTATCAAATGTGCTCCTATGTTGAAGTCATTTAAGAGTAAACTAGAGTCATTCTAGTGGATTTTCTATGTTTGGACTTTGAATGTGTGTTCTCTGTTTGGTTCCTGCAGATCAACAACATGAACCTACTCTACACAAGAATGCATGTTTTCCAACCTGTGTGCCGTGACTCAATCTTGAGCCGTGAGACATTGTTTGGAGTGTCTTTAGAACTGATCCAATATCCCCCGATTGGTCAAAAAACATGTGAAAATCATTGTTGCATTGTCTGTATTACACACTTTAATGAGAATAACTTTGCTTTGTGCATAAAGGCTGCAGACTTTCATGTTTGTATCAGTTTCGGGTGGTGTTCCATGTGACCGTTTCATGAAAAAGGGTCTCAAAAAGGTTGGGAACACTGCTTTAAGTTGTCCTTGATAAAACACTTTTTTATTGAACACATTCCTGAAGTTGGTTTTGACTTAACTGCCCAGGGGTTAAATAATACACCTTTAGTTTTAGCATTACCTTCCATGAGCTATTGTCTTGAATAAGTGAAAAGGCTTCTATCATTAATGGCCCCTTGAGCAAATAGCCGAGATGAACGGGGGCAATAAAGCAGCAATCATTTGTGAAAATCCAAGACGCTTCAAAAACACAGTTTGATTTTTTTGGGTTAATATTCAATAACAAAGAAAATACCTCAGCGGTGCAGTTGCTCAGCTTGCAAACCCAATATATCGCACCTCGTTTCTAAATATACCAGAACAGTAAAGACAAGCACGATCAGGGCTTTTTTCTGCAGTTATATTTAGACTGTGGTCCACAAAACAGTTCTCATGTCACATCACTGCATGCCTCGAGTTCAATGAACAATTCCACATTCCCAATGCAACTTCGTATATTAGGTGTTAATTGCAGTCATTGTTGTAACGTGATCCAGTGCATAGCAGCCGTTTGGGAGAAAAAGAGTTTAATGCAATGCAAAGGAAAAATGTAACTGACGGAGCCATTTCCACCTCAAGGCCTCCACGACGCATCAAGTGTGGTTTAACATAATCTAATGGGTCATATTCCTGTGTGATGGGGCTCTGTGCGTCGCAGATGACAGCGCTGTAATTACAAAGTGTATAAACAAAGTGCTGCTCACTAAAGTATGCATAGCTGTGGATTAATCTCAAGAGTGAAGCAAACAACCTGAGCTGCTGTGAATCGTGTTCGAGCGCTAGAATTCTGGACGTACAAAGAGCTGCCTTGGCTTCAAGCACGTTGAAATAATCAATAATTGATTTGGATGTTCGCCGTCATAAAACGTAGCCATGTAAATGTATAGTTTCACTTATAATGAAATGAAATGAGTTAAAACCTGTCAAGAATTATAGATTTCCTTTGAAGAAAGCCCAGTCATATCATATACCTGCTGAGAGCTGGCTGTTCCTTACAATAGTAGTACAATGGATGTAGTGAAGGATGTTACCCCCAGGGGCAGTAAAGCTCATAATTCTAATGTTTTATGTCCATAGGGAGGTCCTAAATCAGATAACTGGTGCACATAAACGATTAGTTAAAGGGACTAATGCAATTGGATCTGGTGGTGCTTTTGTGTGATTTAACGACACATTATTTCATTACTATGCTTGTCAAACTTTATGTGCATCATAAATTATCTTAATAAAAGACTTGAGCGCGCCACAACAGACCAATAAAGATAGAATCCTAACATGGCTTTGACAACGCGGAAACAATATGAAAATAGATGCATCTCTTTGCCGTGGTGTGCACAGTTCTGCGGCCTCATGTCTCGTCACACGTCCGTCATCTCGTCCTCCATCTCGTCTCCCTCCGTTTCTCCTTCTGCGTCTCCTTCATCCTCCTCTTCCTCCTCGTCCGACGTCATGTCCGGCTCCTCCATCTGAGACGAGCACTTTGGACACAAGCACTCGAACAGGTAGTTTTCCCTGAAGCAAAAAAAAATCGTTACACTTAAAAAATGGCAACAAATCTTTTTTTTTTTTTAAGATAACATTTATGGCAACAAAAATAAACAAAAATACATACTTTCATAAACAAAAAAAACCTTACTTTTTTTATTTATTTTTTTATTCTTCACTACCAGTGCACTTCCTGTTTTTTCGGAAAGTTAACCACTAATAATAATAACACACATAATTTAACGCAGAATACATTTAGATACATACCTTAGAACTTTGTTTCTGCTGTGGCGGCTTCGGTCCCGCTGGCAGCAGTCCAGATAACTAATGCAGACCTCCTGAAAAAGAAACCAAATTATTTTACTTAAGTGAATAGGTATCTTTGGTCTTGTTATCAACCAGGATAAAGAGTCTGTAGTTTTGATCTCCAAGAACAGCCTTTATCCCATAGTTCAACTGATCAAAACATAGATACACCGCTCCAGTTGTTTTCATTATTTAACAGCACGTGCAGTGAGGATCCCACTCACTCGCTGTGGATTGATCTCAACTCTTATTGCCCCCAACACACTCACCTCTCCGGGGCTGATGTCACAGAGGGCAGTGAGGTGGAGCAGGAAGTTGTTATCTGGGAACGAAGCTTCTGCGTTGGGTATGCAGCTGTGGTTGCCTATAGACAAAAGTGCAATCGTTATTTTAATGTCATTTTGAAATCAGAACCTGTGTGCATGCTTACAAGTGCTCTGAAGTATGAACAGCCCAGAACCCTCACAGTTCAGAAAGTCTCCAGTTTCTAAAAAGAGCCGACAAGAGAAAGTATTATGCAAATGATGGAAGTATCGCACTAAGAGAAACATACAAGACTGGACTATAGAGGCTCTGCTGAAGCAAAAGGCATTCATACGACCACTGCACAGCGGAGATAAAGAGGATGACCTTTCTCTATGTCCTTGTACAGCTGGTCGATAAAAGAGTCCAACTGCTCCCTCTGCTGGCCAGGAAGCTCCAACGCATCACAAGCGTTGACCCATTGACTCAAAGAACTAAAATGAGAAATGAATTTGATCCCAGGTGAATTTGTGATTTCAGTCTCAATCTCAAAGCAGAGACTTACCTAGTGCCGATGCCTTGGCCGTTGGTCCCCACCAGAGCAAATAAGGAGCAGAATCCTTCAGGGACAAACCACTGTAACAGAGAAACGCTCATATTGATCCACGAGGCATTAAGAGTAATACCCCCCAGATCTAAGGTTAGAAGTCAAAGCCCACTGAGACCCAACTGTGCTGCTCACATTTCATTACATTGATGCTTTTGGGTCGTAATGTTGATAGTATCCCAGAAGACACACCAATGTAACAGCACAAAGATGTGTGCATTTTCCAACTAAAATATCTAAGCTTGTTTCAGGACTCACAGATTTGCCACGAAATATGATCAGCAAAAGGAAAGCATTAGTAATGAGCTGTGAAATATAACACACTTACCCGACTGAGATGATCTTCAAAAAGTGCTGATGTAAAGAGACTACGTAACAAGGACAGTTGCCCCTGTAATGTAAAGACAAAATAATTACAGTAGGCCCTAAACCCATTCACAAAGGTCCTGTTAAAGAGGAAGGAGGACTAGCAGAACATGCAGAGTGAGTTCCTTTCACATAAATATGAGTCCCAGAACATCTGCTAGTGGATATGTATCATGAGCATAAGTCCTGGGTCAGTGGATCTTTAGTTTGATTTATTTAGACATTTATTTAAAGAGAGATAACCCCAGCATGCATCATCTCGTTTTCATGGGGGTCGTCTATAGAGAGGTTACAGCACAGGTAGCCACCACACTCCCTCTATATGACATTACTTACTTTGAACTGCTCTCCTAAGAGCTTGTGGGCGATCTCCTCCTCCTCGTTCGCTGTCCGGCTGCAGAAGTGTGAGTAGAGTCTCTGCCAGTGGGCTTTGTCTTTAGCCTGAAACAAACAACATTATGACAGTGCTTTTCAAAAACTTTAAAGTACTAACAAGAGACTCACCTGCTTCACAGCGGCAACCATTTTGGCCATGAGCATGATGCTGGAAGTCTCTGGAGGATAATGAATACTCCTGTAGGTACAAATGTGTATGGGTTGTAAGGACATGTACATTGTTGAGGTTTATTTTACATTTAACAGTTTGATGGTTTCTTTACAATCACGTTAGAGCTGGATGATACAGCAAAAAGTATAATCTCAATTTTATTTCCTGCTTTGGACGATTTCGATTTTAAATCGATTTTCATTAAAGTCACCGAAGACAGACTTCGCCCTTAAAAATATTTGTTGATCTTTCCGCTCAATATTCAAGTTTCAAAACTATTTTTGATTTGTTTCCCCCAATACGTATTATTAAAGTCTTGTACAAATTGTGCTGATATTGCAAGTATAATTCATGTGCTGCTAGAACTATCACAATATTCCTTCATTCGTTTTCCAATTTTCACATTTTTCACAAATTCGATATATTGCCCGGCCCTACAATAGCTATATTATCTCATGTTGTCCTGGCCATAATTCCAATGAGTAAGAATTGGTTATGTTATAAGTAAAGTAAGGCCACATTATTCTTCCACACAAGCACTGGTGCTATATTTGATATAGCACCATAGCATAGAGCATAGAGCCATCCCTGAACGGGACACTGGACGCACCTCCAGGCATCTTTGAGTTTGTTGAGGGGGTGATCGGGGTCGTCCTCAGAGGAGCCCACACACAGAACCCGGTGATACTGATCTGCAGCCGCCTGACGACACTCACTGCTGCAGTACATCACCTGGACAGAACAGCAGAACACCCATGACCACCCAGTGTGCACCAGGACTGGGGTAGACTTGCACAGTTATTCCAATGTGGTTTTACTGCAAATGGCAAATCAATTCTTGAATCTTGAATCGTGTGTTCTGAAGCTATGGGGAGATTGTATAATACCGGTAAATAAAGCTGTATCTAAGGGCGTGCTGATAACATAGATTTATAGGTAAATATCCATATTTTGAAATGAAAGAAAAGGTTATTCATTCTTATATTATATTTTTTATATTTTTTCAACAATCCATTTTTCAATTAATGGAATATAAATGCAACAAAGGTTTCCAAACACTGCTTTATATCATTGATCTCTGCAGACGAGTCTTCCATAGCAGGCCATATATAGTTCTAGTATGTCTTTTAGAGGCAGAGATTCAACATTTCATAAGTTCTGCTACTGGTCCCCATTCTAAGCATGTTTGTTGTGTGCATAGGACTCAAAACCAGACAAGCAATGATTTGGATTCAGAATAATCTCAGCACCCTTCCTTAGCACCCTTTTGATTGGTTTTGTATAAGTTGCTCCCCCACATGTATGGCTGCAGGACTCACATCTCCTCACCCAGGACTCACCTGACACTGTGGGCAGGCCTGGTGCAGCTCCGGACGCACTTTGCAGAGCTCTGTGTGCGGGAGGCCGAGTGCTGGGTTTCCACTGAGTCTTCGAGCATTTTGTTCTGCGGTCTCAAGCGCCCGTAAGCAGTACTCACAGGCTGTACATTTACACAACAACAAACGCGTTAGATCTGAATATAAGACAAACGAACCAATGCAACAATCATAATCACCTTTGTATTTATAGAGAGAATTCCAAAGAAACTGAGCCGAGACGAGTGGGCGCTCAATGAAAAGAGTCTCCCCCTTTTTAAAACTCTTTTTGGCAAAGAGTCCTTTCCCCTAAATACAAAGTTGTGTGAGATTCAAACATTATAGAGGATCAAACAAACAAAATCAGGCCTGACAGAGATAAACGAACAAGCAAGAAGACAAACAGGGTCTGCATTCTGAATAATTCACATCATCATCACAAATATAATATGAGCCCTGAATCAATGAAAGAGGTCGGGTTTCAAATAGGAGGACAACGCTAAAATCACGAGAAATCCATCATTTCAGAAAAGCTTTGAAAATGGCTGCTCAATTAATAAATCAAACCTCATGAATCATACCTTAATATTATTCAATTATTAAATTATCAAAACATCCTGTTACAATGATTAGAATGAATTGTCTTGTGTTCAAAATGTGTGCACTTTGATCTGTTGGCAGAAGGCAAGAAGCAGCTGATTGTTTTACATTTAAATGAGTTAAACTATGAGTTAATAGCAATTATTATTTTGCCAAAACAAAGCAGCCCTAACATGACACTATGCCTGATCCAAAACTTGTAAACCGGCTAGTTTTAATAATGTCACAATGGTGTCTATCATAATGTTTTGTGATTGGACGTAAAACTCCTGATTGTGCACGGCTATAAGGAAATGTGAACAAGATTCTAGTTTGGGTTGGTGAAATGTGCAGCTGTTATATTATATACACACTAATATCAGTAACCGTGGAGAATAAAATATTTCGGACACACAAATCCCTTATATTAAATATGAAAAAGTGAAAAAAGTTTATGCGTTTACCCTATACTACATGCAAAAAAAAATGATACAGTGCAATATGTGCAGGCTGTGATGTGGAATGAGGATGCACAAACGAGCCCTCGTGTACACAACAACAACAGCACGTGCTTCTCCCACGTCCCGCGCCATGCCGTCACTGCCCGCGCGCTCGGCTCTTTACCTTGACGTGGTCGATAAATCTGATTTCTACGCCGCTCGGAACTTTCGCTGGCTCCACGCACAGAGAAAACATGTCATCCACGGGGGCCGCCATGTTGGACTTCACCACGGACTGTGAGGTCTGCAGCCGGAAGGTAGCGCCGCTCTGTGGACACACTGTGAACTACCACTTCGGAAGTTGAGATTCACAGGACTCCCGGCCAGGACAGTCATTCTGACGGCTCCCATTCATATAAATGGAATTCTGTAAAAGCAACTTTTTTTGTGAGGCTTCTCACTTTTCTCCCACTGGGTTTTAGAGTTGTTCCTTGCCGATGCAGCAGGATTTGTTGGGCAGTCAGTGTCTAACTAGAAGGACTGTGGTAATGATCCAGGACCAGGATACTCTACATTCTACAACATCATGTATGACATTTATCAACATTCATGGACATTGGTCTCTCCTTATAGACCAATACCATGTGTTCTATATTTGTTTGTGTCTTCACTGTTGATTCGCTGATCTGTGTTGACGATTTCAACGATTTTGTTAAGTCCTGTTGTGATTTAGGGCTATGCAAGAATAAAGTGAATTGAATTGACAGTTTTTATCTTCAACACATTCGAAAAGTATAATATAATTGAAATTCAGTCAAACTAAATGGTAACTGCTGCAAGAACATCACTTGCCCCAAGCTTAGATTACTCTGACAGTCCAAAACTGAAAGCCGTCAAATTGACTGCTCTGGGAATTCTGTGGAATTCTTTGCCATTTTTTCTGGCATTTTTTTTCTTTAAATCCTAATTCATGTACTTTCTGCTCCTTTTATTTTTAAAATGTGTTAGTTTGATAAATAATCATATGTACCTATAATCCACAGGGGGATTGTCTGTTCTCTCTACTAACAGACAATCCCCCTGCTTTAAATTCTGTAGAACAACAGCTGCATTTCAAATTGTCTTCTGTGCCAGTATGAAACACCGTAACGGTGTTTTACTTGTTGTATACCATGCACATAAAAAGTAAGTAAGTACATTTTTATATAAGAAAGATAATGTCTACAATACTTTTAAAAACCTAAAACATATTGAATTACAAAAGCACTCGTAGAGCACAGTCCTTCGCCCAGAGGCGCAGTTTCATTCCTTTAAAAAAAATCTGGCATCCAGATGGTGATTTGAATCACTTGTTCACTGGGCCATTGTTCACATTTCCTGAAAAAGGCTTTTTTCAAATCCTAAAATAACGTTTTGAGTTATGTAGCTCACAGACAAACAGACAAACGCCAGTGATCACCTGACCTCCGGGGCGAGGGTAATGACATACTTGCTGATTGGCAGATGCATCTCAGGCCAAAGTGAATAACCTTGAACCTTGAAGTGGAAAAGCAACATTCAAAGGAATAGGTACTGACGTGGTGGAAAGGTTTTGGGATTATTCCACTTGTTAGAAGAATCCCTAAGTCTACATGTTAAACATCATGAAGTCAAATTGCCAGAAAAGTAAACAGGTGCCTTTATTGGATCAACTGTATCAGATTAGCAAATATTAAAATCATTTGTCAATTTTATTACACAAAGATACAAAATAATGACATACTGTAATGTTAGGTAGCATATGCACATGAATTCATTGATATTACACTGGTTAAAGAAAGCTTTCAAGGTAAATTCTGTTCCTTTTTGTATTAAAGAAGAAAGCGGTTCTCAAACTCTCATAGGCCAACACCACATCTCCTCTCCATGTTTACAATTATGTTAAATTAGTTGTATTATTATTACATTTTAACTATCAAAACATGTATATATTGCAGATATATATAT
>JAPMNZ010963906.1:0-23731 GCA_029875035.1 Pomatoschistus microps | reverse complement strand
AAAAAATTACTTCTCACTGTTCTCAGGTCAAATAATTATATGCAATTGAAATGCGATTAATCACGATTAATTAATTACAAAACATCTAATCAATAAGATTATTTTTTTTAATCGCGTCCCGGCCCTAATTATAACATACATATGTTCATCATTGGTTGTAAAAAACAAACAGAGATTTCTCTTTCTGAAGAGAATCTCTGATTCTCTTCAGAAAGAGAAACAGAGATTCCCATAATCCTAGTTTTTGGCTTGTCTAATATCTATAGAATCAAATCCATCCATCCATCCATCCATTTTCTTCCCCTTTATCCATTTCTGGGTCAGGGGGGTCTTTTCACCAAAATGTACAGTCAAATGTTATGACCTTACCATCTCCACGGACTCTGCACTGGAAGCGAGCTGGTTCACCTTCACGTGCTGAAGTATTGCTGATGGGAGATATGACCACTGGGGGCGCTACAGGAGCAGCTGAATCTGGCGACACCACCTCTGACACTAAAGAGCAAAACAGGATTGATGTTTGTATCCCTATTATTTATAGTTGTTGTAATTCAAAGGCCATTAAATCCACATGACCACTTGATTTTACAGCGCATTGTTACTGATTTTTGAGGCTGGTTTGGGAAATGCAATTGTAATTTCATACAAGGCCTTAGGAGCAGTGCAATAGTTACTGCACCACATTAAGGACAATTCGGGAGATGCAAAATGCCTTTTATGAGGCCATTAGGAGCAGTGCAATAAAAACGCAATTTAGGGCCATGTATGGATTGTGAAACTCTTTGCTCATGGGGATATTTACATGCACTTTTTTCTTTTGGTGATCTGTGCAGTGATTATTATGTACTGTATGCATGTAATGTAACTTTGTGTTGTTCAGTTAATGTGTATGTATGTATATAAGCGTGCATGTGGGTTTTTTCTTTTTGAATTTAATCAAAATACAGTACAATATTGTAGTAAGTAATTGATAAGAAGATGTGTTGGAAAATTTGATGTACTGACATTTAATACTAATGTTTGATGTACATTGAACTCGAAATTTATAAACAATCAACATGTATTTATGTATGTATATTTTTTTTGTACCTTTAATAGCCAAGAAAAATGTCTCTATATGGATAGAAAAAAAGGCTTATCTTATCTTATACATCATGTACACCACCCATGGGGTTTGAAAAACAAGGATTGTTATTATAATATAAATAATTAATCATTATTATTATTTTAAAAAGACCTCTATTGAATGGTAAAATGCATCACAATTATGTATTTATTACCTTCAACATTAAGTGTTGCAGTGCTGCTGGCCGCTCCACAGTCATTTTTGGCTTCGCATTTATACTCGGCTGCATCCTCAGGGAAGACCTCGATCAGCAGGAGTGTGTGCTCATATCCATCATGGAGGAATTTGCATTTGAATCCAGGGGAAAGGGCCTGGGAGTTTTTATACCAGGACACCTGTGGCTGGGGCAGGCCACTCACCTCCACAGAGAAGCGGACAGGCTTACCGGCCTCTACTGACTGGGACTCCATGTGGCGCACGATCTGAGGGGGCACTGGGACTGAAGAGAGCATTCAGAAAAAGGTTAACGCCACATTGGGCTATTTTGCATATTTTTTTTCTTTTCTTCAAACTTACGGTTGACTCTAAGATGCATGGTGCTTCGGTTCTTCCCAGCAATAAATGTATATTCGCCAGCGTCACTGCGGTATGTCTCAGTGATAGTGAGGCGATGGATCTTCCTAATGGCCACATAGTTGAACCGCTCTTCCATGGAGAACTGGATCTCAACACCATTTTTCAACCAGCGGCCCTCAACATCTTCCTCGTTTACCTCAAACTCAAAAGTAGCTCTGTGTTTCTCCAGAACCTATAGCATGAAACAAGCCATGTCATATAAGTTCAAGAGAGATAAGCACTCAGTCCAAAATCAATCAATCAATCATTTATTTGTATAACACAATTTGTGTAAAAGGCAAATCAAAGTGCTTCACAAGAGCAATTTAGAAGCAGAGATCAAAATGCATACAAAAATGTGTTTTGGAAGTAAAAAAGTCAAACCTTTAATGAACAGGAATTTTTTGCCTTAATTTTTAATATTTCATTAAATATTTTATACTTACAGTGATTTCTTTCTGTGCTGGTTCAGAAATGCGCACATCACGACCCTCTACGATGAGCTGGGCCTTTGACATACTAGATCCAGCTACAACTGAATATTCACCAGCGTCGGACATTCGGACAGTTTGTATCATCAGGCGATGAACAAACTTCTCAGCAGTCACGATGTACCTGGAAATAATGAGAAGGTATTCCTTAATTCATTTGGCTTATCTTTCAATCCCAGAGAAACCTATTTGCAAATGTTACAAAAAAAATACTGCTGTCATAGAAAAATTGAGAAATAAAAATGTTTAAGTACCATAATTGTTTGCAACAGTCTATTGCAATTTCTCAGATAATCAAAATCAGCTAATTATTCCTCTCAAAATATAACATCCCTTTTCACAACCCTCAAACCCAGAGTAGTTTTTCCATCATCCTGCAATAATAATAGCTCACGTTAAGCTCAACAGGAGCTCAGATGTCACTGTTTTAAATCTTGTTAGAAATGTATAGCTCTAATGAGAGATGGTGCAGGGCCTCTGCAGTTAATTTTGTCCCCCACTTGTCCCTTTATTGTCAAATCTCCACAAATAGAGCAGTCTCAATTAATGATATAAGACGAAAGTAATTGCCATACACCAGGTATATTCATCATTATGGTGTCATGGTGTGGATTTTACCTTTCTGCTTGGTTTAGTTGTACTTCCTGTTCTATTCCCCTCTGTCTGTTTCACCTGTGTTTCTATGTCTATATGTACCCTGTGCTTCTTTCTCCCTGTTGCTGGTCCATTGTCTTTGCTTGTCTTTGTCAGTCTATGTTTCTGAGTTTTGCTTGGATTGTTGATTTGTTTTTAGCCTGGACTTTTATTTTATTATCTTCATTAAATCGTTTTTGCATTCCTGCTTTTTGGGTCCTCCTTTACTTCACCTCATGAATATGGTGGTACTCAGGAGGCAAATCATCTGTTAACTTTATGAGATTCTAGACTGATGATAGTCATTCGAAGACATACAGTAGAATAAAGTATCACAATTCCCCCCCCCAAACCATCCTACATGCACGAACATAGCCCATCAAATGGAGACGAGCAGGAGTTTCTCGTACTCAACAAATGAGTATACATTTTATATTTTGCTTGATTAAATTGCATACATTATATATGCTTAATAATCGCAACAAGCCATACTTAACCGATATATAGAAATTCCCTAGGTTTTAAGGAGAAGAGGTTGTTAGGGCTATGTGGTAGGGGTACAAAAAATATCCGAAACTCTAGTGTTCACACTTCTGTCAACAGTGAGCCAGAGTTCACTTTAAGTAGATCAATCGTGGTGATAATTGAGCATAATTTGCTTGTTTAATTTGTGGAGAAACAGCCAAACAAGTGCACACTGGTCCAAGTTACATAAGACAATTCCCGTCTTTTGCAAAAAATCTTGAAAGACTTTCAGAGGTATGTTAATTGTCAAGTTTAAGTAAACTCCAGTTCACTTCTGAATGAGGTGTGGTCACGCCCTAAAACTCTCAATACTTGGAAGTATGGCTTCTCGTCAATACCACAGTACATGGTATAATCCACACATAAGCCAGTAAATTAGCCTAATATCATTAACAGTAATATGGAAAAATGACAGCCAGGTGTGAATGACAGGCGTGTGCAGGTGTCAGGAAATGCCACTTCTGTGGTGTTAAAAGACATTTTGCTTGGCTGCTATCCCCTCTGTGCTCCTTGCGGCAAACAAACTGTAAGGTTGTAAGCGGACAGTGGGTGAGTGATGAAGGGAGTGTGTATGTGGGCACGCACATGTGTGAGTATATATGAGTGTGGACAGTGCGTGGCTGGTGTGTGTGTTACTGCTCCTCTGAGCGACTGTAACCTCTCTTTTAGACAGTGTTCATCAACATTTCTGCACAAATATGAAGAAAGGCAGATAGTCCTTTCTTCCGACTATTTCTTTCTTCTACTGCACCACAGCAAGGTGGGTTCATGATTAAATGTGTTAAAACGCTAAGTTACGCTAATTTCACTAATACTGCTCAGGCCCTTGTGCAGCTGGAGATGGATACTGCAATATTGCATTTTTTGCGACAGACTTACTGAGAAGACTTTTAAACATCAAGAGCTTCTTTTTAGAGCATTTTTTGCCTTATAACAGAATAAAATTGGACATAGGACCTTCGCTAGAACCAACAAATACTGTGATGCTTTATTTCCCACACACATAGAGAAACCTGGCAACCCGTGAAGAACCAGTGATTTTCTAGCTGTGACAGGAGAACTCCAGATACTAACCCCAATACTACTAATCCTATACATTAATTCAAACAGGTCAAAAAAATAAGAATTAAAAGTGATGCCTACCTCTCTTCGGAAGTGTCCAATTCTTGTCCATCTTTCATCCACATGACTTGCGTGTTGGGTTCTGAGATCTCACATTCAAAAATAGCCTTCTTTTTCTCAGTAATCTTAATGTCTTTAATTTTCTTGGTAAATTCAATGAGACGAGCTAAAAGAGGGAACAGTGTCATTTTATAGTTTATACTTATACTTTTATACGAGCCTGGTGTTAAGATGGTAGTCTATTTATTCCCATACCTTCAACAAAGAGATTGGCCGAGGAGACCGCTGATCCAGACACAAACTGGTACTCTCCTCCATCTCCAAAGTGAACATTCCGGATGGTCAGCGTGTGGGTAAGCTCCTTGGTGCGAACTTGACACCTGTCTGAGGATTTGATCTCCACGCCATTTTTCAGCCATTTGTATGTAATACCCTCGTGGTTTACCGTGACCTCAAAGGTGATTGTGTCTCTTTCTTGGGCATTCAAATCTTTCAGCATAGAGGTGATCAGGACAGCTATGGAAGAAGAAAAAAGAAATATTTATATAAGGTCTTGGTATAAATAGTCCACAAGAGGGTTGAGAGCCGACCCTTACTCCATGACAGACCAAGATAAACAGCTGCACAAAAGTGCTTACAACCAGGCTTCAGTGAGCTGGTCGGTGTACGTATCTAATCCTCATATCAAATGTCTTTCCAGTTATAACCTGGAAAGGTTAATGGGTTGCTCAGTCCATCTTGATGTGTGGCTTTGTTTCATTAGGTGACACTAAACACTTTCTTGTTTGGCATATATATTTTTAACCGCTGCATTTATGTATTTATTATTACGTTGCTTGAATGAATGAATGAATGATGATTGTGCTATCCAAAATAATAGGCTTGTACTAAATGATTGATAGATATCAAGAATGCAGCATCATTTAATACATGCTTTCTAGAATATCTAAAACAATAAATGTCAATAAATATATGGAAGGTTCATGGAGTAACAGTTCATAGTAATGGATCAATGAGAGATGTACATAAATAAAATACCCCTTCAAAAAACTCCAGCACACTGTTGACCTGTTTTAAGCCTTTAATGATTTGGGAGAATGTAAAACACATCCTTCAATTCATTCATTCAAAATTCCAAACGGAAAAACAATGTTGCAGCGGTATCAAAATTATAAATTTTGCCACATGCATTTTGGTTTAGTGTTAGGAGGACTACATGAACAATATTATTTTAGTTTTGCAAAAGGATTTGAATTCCAATATTATTCTGTTACCAAGGATCAAAGGCATTCTCGTTACAGCTTTATGTTAAAAATTAGTGACATTTATTGCTTCTTTTTGATAATGAATGACTTCTTACGGCTGACAGTAAGCGTGGCAGACACTTTGTCGTTTCCACAGACAAACGTGTACTCGGCAGAATCGTCCCGGCTGGTGTTCAGGATCTTCAGCTGGTGCAGTTTGCCCTGAACCACGATCCTGAACTTCTCGCTCATCTCGATCTCCACACCATTTTTCAGCCAGGTAGACGGCACATTGAAGTGGGATACCTCACACTCGAATGTGGCCGCCTTTGTCTCGGCAACCTCCACGCTCTTCAGAGGCTTGGTCACACGCAGAGCTGAATAAAATAGACAATGCAGCCATGAATGACAAACAGTATAAATATGCACAGACATAAAAAAAAATACACAGCATGTTAGGAAAAGATTTGAAGTGAGAATATTACCAGTGACTAGGTTTATCTCATGAAAACAGTAAAACAGTTACACATAGTGTTTGCTAAAATAGAAACATATTTATAACAAGTCTTATTTTCTTAGAATAGAAGTAGCAACTTATAAACATGTGTTGATACATCTCCAATTACAATTGTGGCTGACTTTAGTCTAATGTACAATCATAGAAAGATAATTTCCATACGGAAGTCAGTTTGACTATTGTTGACATAGTTAGTATATATGGAACTGTCTACAAAAAGAAACAAAGAAAGTACTGTCAACATGTGGAACAGCACCTTGGTCTATTTTTAGTATTTTATACCAGATTTATTTTAGTTTAGTTTCTATCCTAGAAATGTGTGTGAGTATGCATATTTTTATACTATATACTTACATTCAACAGTGAGAGAAGCGCTGCACTGAAGGTGTCCCACTGTGGCTGTGTACTCTCCTGCATTGGTGCTGTCCACGTTCTGCAGGATGAGCTTGTGAGCTTTCCTCTCTGTCTGGATCTTACATTTCTCGCTGGATTTGAGCTCTTTTCCGTTGAACATCCATGTGACTGGGATGTTGTCATGAGAGAGGCTCAACTCAAAGGAAGCGGTGGAGTCCAGCAGAGCATTGACATCCTTTATTTTCTTGACAATCTTGATGGCTGCAGAGAAACAAATATAATGTAATATAATGTGTATTTTGTGAATATGCTGGTTAATAAATGCAAAAAATACTTACTCTCAACATTAAGTCTTGCATTAGCAGACAGTTTTCCCAGTTTGAAGGAGTAGACAGACTCATCTTGGGTATTGCAGTTCTTAACTCGGAGAGTGTGGACAACACCATCAGTTGTGACTTCAAATTTGTCATTACTTTGGAGCTCCACACCATTTCTGATCCACTGGGTTCCCTTCACATCAGGGTGGGTCAGCTCCAGGATGAAAACCGCCTCCTGGGTCTCAGTAACAGTTTGGTTTCTCAGAGTTTTCTTGATCTTCACAGCTAAATATTAAAAAGGGAGATTTCAATCACACATAAACATCTATAATTTTATGTCATTTTTAGTTCTTGCTTACCTTCCACCCCAAGGTTGGCTGTGGTTTTGGAGTTTGCCACCTGGTAAGTGTACTCTCCCACATCTTGAGGTCTGGTGATGACAATGACTAGGCGTCTGACTGCTCCATCAACTTCACTGACCACAATCTCATTGAAGTCAACAAGCTGGCCATCCTTCATCCACTTGCCTTCTGCATTAGCATTAGCCACCTCACATTCCAGGACTGCTGTCTGGGATTCGGCCACAGTCACATCCTGCAGAGGACGGGTAATGGCACCACCTAGTGGTAAAAGTGGAGACATATTCAAAATGTTGCCTTCATTGGACAGAAAAAAGATATTTGGAATAGAAAAGTGGATTAATTCATACCGGAGACTGTGAGCGTAGCACTGGATGTCTTTTGTCCAGCGTGGAAGGTGTACTGTCCCTCCTCATCCTTCATAGTGTCCATGACAGTAAGAGAATATACTTTTCCCTTGGACTCCATCTTGTGTTTGGGTCCAGCTTTGAGCTGCTGATTCTTGAAGGTCCAGGCTGGGTCGATGCCAGGGTGAGACACCTCAACCTCAAATGTAACATTCTGAGACTCTGAGCAAACTTTATTCTCCATATCCCTGACAATATGCACCTCTGCAAAATACAAACACAGAGTATAAACAGGAGAAAACATTGAATTTTACCTTTTGCCAAAAAAAAACAACTATACCTTCAACAGACATCCTGCAGCTGGTGTCAACTTTCCCAACCACCAGTTTGTAGTGGCCCTGGTCTGAGGCATAAGTCCTGGTGAAAACAAGGCGTTGCTTGGATCCCTTAGCTATCATCTGGACCCTGTCACTTGCCGTTATTTGCTTATCGTTGTGATACCATTTCACAGAACTAATATCCTGGGCAGAAATCTTAGCTTCCAGAACAGCTTTAGTGCCCTCAATACAAGACACATCCTTCAGTGGAATCACAATCTCGATTGCTGCAAAAAAATTTAACAAATAAAATGATCAGCTATGTTCTTCTGACCTAAAATGTGAATTATTCAAAGAATAAACCATATTAAGTCTTACTCTGAACACCCAGTTTGCATGAAGTGGAAATCTCCTGGGCAGGGACCACAAAGGAATACTTAGCAGCATCCTCTTTGTTGACGTTTTCTACCAGCAACTTATGAATCATTTTGTCAATGACGATGTGTACGCGGTCAGAAGCAGACAGGGCCTGGCCGTTCTTCATCCAGGTGCCCTCAACGTTCTCCTGGGAGAAACGTACCTCCAGCTGAGCTATGTCCCCCTCACACACAATGAGGTCAGTGAGGGGCTGCATCAGCGTCACAGGACGAACTGAGTCGGTAAAGAAAAGTTACATTATTACCAAGCATTATTGGATAATGGCTCAAATCAAATAAACATATATATAATTTTGCGTCTATTGCAGCAAGTACCAAAAACTAAAGAACATTTAATCAAATCCCATCTGGCAAATTACTTCTATATTCAAAAACATTCTCACAATGTGGACATTATCTATAAGGAGCTTTCTGTGGTGCTAGGGAGAGCTCCATCAAATTCTGGTCCAACACACAATTGACAATATCAAGTCAACTTTCTTGTGATATATTTTTCTAAACAGAAGGTTTATACTGTAGATTTGTTTCATTATCATTCCTGACCCTGTATGTGTGTGTCAATGTTAGTTGTTCTTGTTTATTTTTTTTAATTCAATGAAAAATGAATCTAATCTATATAGTCACCCAAACAATCAAATTAAATGTCTTAGTCAATGCCCGTACCTTTCATCTTGAGAGAAGCGCTGGTCTTAAGGTCTCCACACACAAATGTATATTTTCCTTGGTCCTCCTTCTTTACATCTTTCACAGACAGAGTGTGTCTACCTCTGCGTGATGTCATGACATGTTTGCTGCCATGTGACAACTCCTTATCTCCGAAGAACCACGTTCCCTCGACATCTTCACGGGACACCTCCACTTCAAACTCTCCAGCATAGGTCTCAGGCACCTCAATGCTCTCCATGCGCTTGACCATCTCAAGAGCAGCACCTGGAATCAGCGATGTCATGGTAAGTATAATGTCTTCTAAACATCAAGATGCAAGACTGAGATAAGGACCTTCAACGTGAAGTCGGGCAACAGTCCTAATGCTCTCATCGTCAACGACCACACAGCTGTATTCTGCGTCGTCCTGGAGTTCAATGACAAGCACAGACAAGAAGTGCACCTTTCTATCCGAGTGCATCCTGTATTTGTCTCCAGAGAAAATCTCCATGTTGTTTTTCATCCATTTCATTTTCACGAAAGGCTCGTTGGTTTCACACTCAAAGGTCACCATGGTATCCTTCTCATTTGCACTGATATCTTCAAGGTGTTCGGTGAAGTTTATAGCAGTCTTGGCTTTAACGAGAAACAATAGAACCAGTTTACTTTCATCACAGTGAGACAACATGAGTATACTTAAATACAAATGTTTGTTCTATTTTAAAAGCAGTTGAATTGGGTTTTTCATATTGAAAATGCCACATACAAAATATTAGAATTATACTTTTTTTTGTGTGTATTACCTAAGATCTTTTATACTTTGTTTTACCTAAGGAGTTTAAACATACCCATATATTATGATCTCCTAAACCATTAATTTTTTACTTTATACATTTAATGTGTTTCTGTATATAAAGTAATCATACCTTGCACCAACAGGAAGGCGTGGCTGGAGGACTCCCCAGCCACATTGGCTGCTTTGACCATGATGCTGGCAGAGTCCTCAACGGTGCAGTCCCTGATGACCAGCTCACACACATTGTCTTCGGTCCAGTACCAGTAGATCCGGTCGCTCTTCTCCAGGGGAATGCCGTTCTTGAACCACTGGCACTCGGGCTCAGGTCTGCCCACTACTCTCAGTCTGAAGCGGACTTCGTCCATGGGACCAACAGTCTGGCTTTTGATCCGTTCGATGATCTTAGGAGCTTCCATGGAAGGGGACAGCTGAATTCTGTCGGGTTTAAAAGTGGGGATTGTGACCTGCCCCTGTTCTTCCAGTCTTCTTCTCTCTTCCTCTTCCTTCTCTTTCAAGTGATGCAGGAGATCATCTTTGGTCTTTTTCAGAAGATCTTCATAAGACTCATCTCTCTTGCGGCTCTTGGACTCCACAGCCGAGATAGATTCGTAGAAACCTTCCTCTGTTCTACGTTTAAACTTGCTCTTAAGCTCCTCTGTCTCCTCTGAGGTTTTTTCATGGACAATTCTCTGTGTTTTTTTCAGCTTAACCACTTCCCTCTCCAGTGAAGACTCGCTTGCCCTCTCCACTTTGACTACATCGAAGCTCATTCTTCCAATGTCATGCCCTGGGTCTATGGGTTTTGAATCAGGGGCGCGGCGAAGAACAGATCTAAAATCTTCCTTCTGTGTTATTTCCAATTTCACAGTGTGTTCATTTGTTCCAAGTGGGTTGTCAGCAACTACTCTGACCTCACCTGCATCGTATTGCTTGATATCAACAATCTCCAGGTAGTAAATACCATCGTAACGCAGTCTGTACCTCTTGCTTTTGCGAATGAGCTGGCCATTGAGATACCAGTTAACTTTGGGTGCTGGATATCCAGTGACTCTACAGCGGAATCGAGCAATCTCTCCTTCAACTACACAGGCTGGTTCAGGAAGCAGCACAATTTCAGGTTTGGTCTTTTCACATTCTTCATCAGCACCGACCCCTGCAGGGCCTCCTTCATGGGCATAGCGTTCAATATCATCCACTCTGGTACTTTTTCTGCCTTCAGGAAGCTGGGACTCCTCAACCAGGCCTTTTTCATCTTTGACAATCAGTGTTGCAGATGTCTGGTCAACTCCAAATTTGTTACTAGCTCTGCATGTGACGACACCACTATCCCTGGCATAAGCAACCTCGTAGTCAAGGCTGCAGTATCCAAATTCATGGACCATTCTCAGTCGGTTTGCAGCAGCCAGGGGTTTGCCGTCGTGGAGCCACTCTACTACCATAGTGGGGTCTCCAATGGGAGTCAGCCTGCACTCAAAGTGGGCTGGACCAAAGCGCTTCATTCTGATGGAAGTAAGTTTCTTTTTGAACTGTGGTTTCTGTTGCTTTTCCTTATCATAAAGGTCGCCCTCTTCCCACTGCTCTTGGCCATAGCGCTGGTGAAGAGGCTCTAGCTCTGGGGCGGCAATGTCTTTCGCTTTGTAGGTTCCTCTAGTAACAATGAGCTTTCTCTCAGCTTGTGGTGCAGCAAAGTCTGCTTCCACATTCACTCTACAGCGAGTGGTGTCTCTGCCTGCTTTATTGATGGCTGTGGCTGTGTACCAAGCACTGTCTGTGGTGGCAGCTGCAGGGATCTGGAATTTTGCTTCTCCCTTAGTGCCCTCAATTCTGCAATTCAACACAATTCAGTGAAAAAGAAGGCCACATATATGTTTTATCAAATGGAAAGCATCAGTACCTGATCTGTGGGTGCTTGTGTGGGCTGATGATGTCACTGTTTTTCAGCCACACAATATCAGGCAGAGGGTTTCCCATGGCTTTAACGGCCAGCTCAACCAGAGTTCCCTGTTTGACTGTAATGTTCTTCAGCTTCTCTACAAACTGAGGACGAGCAAGGCTTTCACGAGCTTTGAACAAAAGAAAAAATATAATATCATGTTAACAAGTAAAGCAAGGCAGAAGTAGATTAAAAGTTGTGAAAAATCTACCTTCTACTGTGAGATTAACAGAGACTGTAGTGCGTCCAGCTCTGTTCTGTGCAACAACAGTCCACTCTCCAGAATCTTTAGGCATTGCGGGAACGATAATCAAGGATTGAATACCATCCTCTTTGATAACAATCTTGTGGGTATAGTCATTCACCACTTGTTGTCCTGGATACGGAAAAAGTACAAAATATATAATCTAATGTTTAAGGTTTTGAGGCAGAGCAAAGAGTTATGTCATCTCTTACCATTGTGGAACCAGTACGTCTCAGGCATTGGTCTGCCAACTACCTTGAGGTCAAATCTTGCGGTCTGTCCTTCAGAACATTTAATGGAAGTGGGTTTCAACACAAAGACAGGCTTGTAGAGTCTCTCTAGCTGAGCTTCGTCTGTCTCCTCAAGTCTACGAGCTGGAGAACGCCCAGGGGAGCGGCTCGGAGAGCGGCCAGGAGAACGGCTCAATGAGCGAGGAGATGTTGATCTGAAACCACATTGAAAAGTATGTTACAGTTTATGTTAAGCTAATTTGCTAAAGATTCCAAAAGTGGTGACATATCTTCTAACCTGATTCTCTGCATTGCAGGCTGTGGAGTATATCGCTGAGGAGTTACAACTCCAGAGGGCTCCACATAAAGTTTTCCAGAGCTTACAACATTTCCTTTCATGTTGCTCCCAAAAGCCGTATAGACACCTTCATCCTCTGGTAGAACAACAGAGAGGCGAAGACTGGCCCGACCATCCTGAAGAACCTCCATCTGGTGACGTCCTCCAGGTCTGATGCGCTGGCCATCTTTGAACCACACAATCTAAACACACACACAATGGATAAATAATACAATATGTAGCATACATACATTTTTATTACTGTTTTTTTTTTTTTCAAATACCTTGGGCAGAGGCTTTCCTGCCATCTTGCAATGGAAAGTGACTCCCATTCCGTCAACAATTCTGTAGTTTTTGACTGGAGTCTCAAAAGCTGGCTGCACAGCCTCATGTTCAGCAATAGTCACCATCTGCTCCCCGTCTTCAATCACCAACTCCATGTAAGAAATTCTCATAATGCGCAGCTCAATCTCCTGGATGATTCTCTCCTCAAAGGAAGACACCATAAATTCCTGTGAGAGAAAAAAGCAGATTGTAGTGTGCTGTAAAACTTTGATGTTGCAATGTTGTAAGTTTTACCGTTTCAGATATGAAGCTCATAGGAGTTGTCATCCTCCTCTGCTCCATCTCATGTTGACTCACAATCACAGTGGGCTCCTGCACCACTGCAGTAGTCACTTCTGTCTTATATGTCACGTCATGTTGCTTCATGTAGCTTTCATATTGCTCTGACAAGGACCAAAAGCAAAGTCATTTTATGTGACTTTGAATCAGTTGAATAATTTTCATTTGTTGCAACAATACCTTCTTCCATCAAAATAGCAATTGCAGAGGCTTCTCCCTGCTGGTTCTTGGCATGCACTGAATACTCTCCTGCGTCATCAGCAAAGGTCATAGAGATCTCCAATCTGCATTCGCCAGTCTCTTTCTTATAAGCAACTTTGTATCTAATAAAGGGAACAAAAACATGTTGTTAAATAGATTTTTCAAAAAGCCTCAACATATCCTGAGATATATGTTTTACCTGTATCCGGTAGTAAGAGGCACACCACTCTTCTTCCAGATGATGTGAGGTTTGGGGTTCCCTCCGATCTGGCAGTCGAAAAAAACACTGCCTCCTTCCACCAGCTTCTGGACACCAGGCTTCTTCATAAAGTATGGAGCAGCAGCCTCACCAGTGCTAACCACCTCTGTCACAGTTTGTGTATTTGTCTCCAAGGAAACACTGAAAAAAGGCCAAATTAAAATATGCTATTTTTTTTTTTTTTTTAAGATGTTCTTCTTTCTTTTTCCTACTTACATTTTCTCTTGTGTAATTCCAGTTTGAGAGAGAGTAATTTCTTCCCTACTCTCAATTTCTTCAGAAACTGTTGAAAACACATTATTTTTTTCTTATGTGGAAAAAAAAGAATAACAGGGTGTATTTAACTACCTTTAACAAGCAAGTAGCAGGAAGTGGTGACAGTGCCAGCTTCGCTTGTGGCTGTGCAGGTAAACCGACCACTGTCCTCGGCAAAGGCCTCGCGAATCACCATTCGGGCATATCCGCTTTCATAGCTGAGCTGGAAGTCGATGGAGCTCTCAATTTTGTAGTCCTCTCTGAACCACATGATAGTAGGGGTGGGGTGACCACTGATCTGGCACTGCAGGGTCACCGACTCACCCTCTGTTACAGTCACATTCTTTAGCCCCTGATCAGGAAAAAAAACATGATTAACAAAGATGTAAAGATTGGAAAGATTGGTGATTATCTGATGGATGTGTGCATGATATAGATTTTGTTAAAGATTCCTATACTTTTCTAGTTGTTATGTAGTACAAAGTACAAAAATAACACAAAAAACTCTCACAACTGGGACAGAGGATGTCTTTGCTTGGTGAAACTACATTTATAGGGCGCAATAAAATACTAACAACCTAGTTGGTAACAAATACTAAAATACTTGCTATATAAAACAAAATTATAAAATTGCAAAATCAAACTAATAAAATGGATAAGAGTATTGTTATAAAAGAGCTAATTATCTATCCACTATGAACTCAATTGGCTGATTTAGTATTCCATATTCAATTCATTAAGCGCTACACTATACTTTAGACTTTTATTTAAAGTCAATTTACACTATAAATTGACTTACAGCAATAATTGTTGGGGGAACAACCTGTTCCTGGGCTCTTGTTGGCACAGCAACAATCTCCTGAAAATAAAACACAAGATAAAAGTGAATAACGGTGAAAATAGATGTTCTTTCAGTCTGCCATGTAGAGGGGAAGTGAAGGTTAGCAGGGCAAAACACCTTGTGGATGAAAGACAATAGAAAGAAGTGAAGGAGAGGGCAGTCCATGTGAAGCAGTGGAACAACGAGAAGGTCAAAATGAGGAATGAAAAGCATTATCCTTCAAAGGTGAACAGAGAAATATACAGCATTGGATCCAAGCTGTGAGTTTTAGAAATGGAGGAAGATGATGTTAAGTTGGGTAGCACAGTTGCTCTCAAACCATGTTATTTCTGATTCCCCTAGAGCTGCTGCTTTTTATCAATTAGACACAAGTGGAAACCCTTTGCTATGTTGTAATTGGTTGTATTTGGCATTTTAATGTTTTGTATTAATACACGTATCCTACGCTCACTGTGGAACAAATATGTCTCATTGTAAGGTTTTGCAATTATTTCGTACAGACCCAATACAGGTGGCACTGGAAAATGTTATATGATCTGCAACTTGGTGAGAAAGGTTTGAGAACCACTGCTCAAACACACATACAAGAAAACAGTGAAATGGACAGAACATCCCAGATAGAAGGAGGAAATGATCTTGTTGATGACACATTGTGATTGGCTGCTGGCGGGGCAAGTGTTCACACGGTTGCTTGTGGAAAGGGGTCACCAACCTGTGGCTCCCAGTCCTCAAATTCCTCCTCACTGACCGCCCCTCCTGCTTGAATCTTTACTTGGCTTTGATATTTGGGGTCTTTAAATGGTGGCAAAAAGGGCTCAATGGGAGTAGGAGTCTCCACGAATGCTTTGCGAGACGGGGTGGGAGACCTCACAGGTTTGATGACTTTTCTAGGAGCGGTTGGAGATGACAATTCTTTGTAAAGAGTGGCTACAGCAGTGCCAGCAATGGACACCTGACCAAGAAGAAAGTTAACCATCAAAAATAAAATTAAAATAATCTCAAGTTTGTTGTGGTTAATACAATATGATCGTTGGGCCTTTATTATTGTGTTATTGTGTATTAATGGAAAAGTTAAAACAATAAAAAAAAAAAAAGTGCACATTATAACTATGCAATTCTTGAGGTTTTTGGATATCAGTAGGGAGGAGGTCACTATGTTAAAATGAAAGTGTGTTAAAGATGGGATGAAGTCTTCTAAGATGGCGGCAGGCTTGAAGTCCTCTTCTTACCTCTGGGCCGGGCTCAGTTTTGGGGACAGTCACTTTAGAAACAGTAAAATGTGGAACTGGGCTTGGACTTGCACCTGATTCCACTTGAGAAGAGATTTCACTTGTTTTCTGGATCTGAAGTGATCAATAAAGCTGTTACTTAACTACATTTCTATTTAGTCTAACTAAACAGGTATTTTTGGGGCTCTTCAGACCTGTGTCATTTGTACTGTTTCTTGTTTCACTACGGCAGTGGCTGCTGCCTCAGTGGCTGCTGCTTCAGTTTTGATTTGCACAATCTTTTTTTCAGCTTCGGTTATCATCTCAGCAGGCTCCTCCTCCTCTACTGCACCTCCCTCCTCATGCACAGGGAGGCGCACACGAGCCAGGTCAACAGCAGCTAGGACAGTGGCCACAGCCTCTGCCTTTTTCCCTTCCTCAGCCTGAGGCACAGGCTGCCATGAAGACAGGAGGTTTGAAAGTTAGCCAAAAAAACAAACATGTGAGCAGCTTGTCACTGCGTTCATTTCACAACATTTTTACTGAATACATTAATCAAGTATATACAAGTTTATACATGAGGGATTCAAAAGGTTGTGTACCTGCTCCACAGGCATACTGAGTGCTGGCACAGCTCCTGCAACACTCTTTACAAAGAATGATAAATAAAAGCATTCATTATGGATTAAACATTCAAATAATCCGCTCTGCAAAACATGTCAAATGAATCCTCACCTCTCTGGTAGCAGTGACTTGCTGTTCCCAATGTTTCTCCATGTGCATCTGTGCAGCACTGCTCATGCTGGTCATGCTGGTCATCTGGCTGTAGCTGGCTTCAGACATATATTCACCCGACTTCCATGGTGGCAGCACCTCAGAGGAGGTCACCAGCTGTGAAAGAATCAGATCAGATCAAACATGTTTGTCTATCGTTTATATATATAGTAATAATTCTTATACTAAAAACAAAATAGTATCCATCAAACCTGTTTTCTTGACATAATGGGAGACTTGACTGGTCTGATGGGGGAACCCGTGAATTTTGTGGATGGTGAAACGGATCTGTATCAGAGAAACACATTGGTATAGGCCTTATTATTATGTATTCAATAGAATAGAATAGAATATTTGCCTATATATGTAACTACATATGTTGGTGTATTTTTCAAGGCTTGAACTACCTGACTGGTGCTGGGCCAGGGCCCTTCACGTGTCTCACAGGTGAAGGTGACTGCTGGCGTCCCATCCTGGGGATGTGAGATGGGGGGGACCTGGAGGTGGGCTTTGGGGGAACCCTTGGTGGGGTTTTGTGAGCAACATGTTGAGTCATCATCATTCCTCCTTCTACATGCATCTCCATCATTGTAGTTGCCTGGAAGCTTGCTTCCATTTTCTGAAATAAGCACATATAAAATGTTAGTGCTTATGTGGCAAATATTTTTTGAAAGACGGAAGTCATTGTAAAAGATAAATGTATAGAAATACCCTTTCAACTCTTGAGGTCTGTGAGGAGCCCATTTGAGCTGTTGACATAATCATCTTTGTTTTCTTGATTGGTACAGGTTCTTCTCCTGTTTTCAGACACAAAAGGCACTGATAAGTCATTGAAACATTGAGGAGGAGTAAATAATATTTGAAAGACTAACCTTGTACAAGCAGTTCAGCAGTGCACGTGGCTCGTCCACTGCTGTTGGTTGCAGATACTGAGTATGTGCCTGAATCTTCAGGAAAGGCCTCAGCGATCAGCAGGCTGTACAGATCTCCTTCCTGGAGGATGCTGAAGTCAGCTGAGCTCTGGATCTCTGCTCCCTCTCTGTAAAACTTGACCACAGGGCTGGGGATTCCAGTGACACGGACATCCAGGCGCACCTGGCTGCCCTGTCGTACTGTGGAACTCTGGAGTCTCTGAAGGAAGTTAGGGGGCGCCGTCTCCGCTGTAGTAGGAGAGGAATTAGGATTTGGTTGTCGCTTAAGGCTTACATTACAATAAATGCATAAGCAAATATAATTCATGTGACATGGGATAAAAAACATGTATCGGGTTTCTAATGACAGCAGCACCAATATACATTTGATATGCATAACTGACATAAGTGGCAAACTGATAATTAGCATCTAAAAATGTGTCACCTTCCTTAGAAAATAGTTTTCCAGGAGTAAATTGAGAGTCTGACCTGTGACGAGGAGTTCAGCAGTGCTGGTGGCTTGTCCAGCTCCATTGGTGGCTCTGATAGAGAATCTCCCGCTGTGTGCGGCGGTCACAGCGGGGATCCTCAGTACAGCACAGCCTCCACTGAACGACATGTGAATGCCGGGCAGAGCGGCTGCAGACAGAACCTGGCCATCACGGAACCAGCTCACCTCAGGAACTGGAGAACCTGCACAGCATGAACACAAACATTAACCCTGACCTGGTACACTTTTCCCTACAAAGAGCATCAACAATAATATTTATTACATATTTAACTATATTTTTAGTAGACCTTATGAGAGACATGAAACAAGCAATAATAAATTCTATGTTGTTGCTACCATCTAATGTTGATAAAGTATGTTACTAATATACAGTATATATTTTATAGACAACAGTAGCTCAGTTGGTATAGTGTTGGCCTTTGAGCCAGAAGGTCGTGGACTTTCACCATCGACTCCCTCTGACAACTGTCGTTGTGTCCTTAACCTCTAGGAACCTCTGGGCGGCTGCGGCTGTAAAGTGCCAAACTGCTGTTGTGTCATTGGGCAAGACACTTCACCACCATTGCCTAGAAGGAGTCTGATGTGTGTGTGAATGGTTGGTGGTGGTTGGAGGGGCTGATGGCACATACTGGTTGCCTCGCTTCTGTCAGTGTGCCCCAGGGCAGCTGTGGCTACAATAGTAGTTTATCACCACCGTGTATGGAGTAACTGAATAATGACATCAAAAGCGTCTATATAAAACTGATGCATTATTATATTATGATTAGCCTGGTCGTACCACACCATAGTACAAATTACATTTCGTACTAAGGTCTGGAGGTGCTCCATTGCGCTCCGTTTACAGGTGGTAGGGGTTAACTCCTTTTGCAGATTAAAACAATTGGATCTGAGTTTACCGTGACGTGTGTAGTGCGCCCGAGTGAGTCTATAGCATTTAGCCTAGCCTACTCCTTTGCCGCTAACGGAGCCTGTGGAGAGTAACACCACAATATATTCCAGCGATTACATTTGCTAAACATTACTCTTGCTCCGGCTTCAACTACTTGATAGAACCAGACCAGATTACTTTACTATCGCATTTTTCGCAATTGCCAGCTACAACTTGCCCGTTCGACGCAATCTCTTGACGTCACCCACAACTAACTACAACACCGCCTTCCGCGCTCGCTGATTTGTCGGGCGAAATTCAACCAATTGTAATCGCTAAGACAGGGAGCAGGCCCAGACGTTACATGCAGGGAAATGACAATTGGGCGGAATGTACGGATGGCTAAGGCCAGGCTATATTATTATTATAGTTCTTATATTTCTTCATTACACGGCTCCTCACAGCAGCAGTAGAACGCTCCATTGATTTGAATGTATTTTCAAAACGTTCTACCGGTCATTATTTCTTGATAACTGACCTCTCAAAACAATAATGAGCGATGCCCATGGCAACGCAACCTCTGCTTGTAATTCAAATGTGTAGATTACTCCGAAAGTAGTTCGGCCACTTCGTCGCTAGCCACGCTCAATAAACGCAAATACCAATCAATCAACACATTTAAATGTTAATCGGAGAATACATTATACATAAACATTCTTAATACACATGCACAGAGGTTTTGAGAAGAATCTGTTAAAGTTTTCATGACAAAAATACCGTTTTAATGCGAAGTAGATTCCGGGACATTTTAGGATACATTCGCAGAGGATCGAATTATGGATTTAGGTTAAGTTTATTGTGCGTCACTCATCGCTGATGTTCAGAATTCTTTGTCCAGTTTTCATGCAGTTCGAGTACTTCGACAGAGTTCTAGTTTAAAAGTTGCTAGCCTAACTGTTACTAGCATAGCCATAGCCACGGGAAAACCTTTGGGAACTATTTTATTTTCTGTCATTAAATAAACCTTTCGGCATTCCTAAGAGTGGATACAAGTTTATTTTGTGTGTTCTGTTGGTGCAAAGCCGTATAATAAGCGGGATCATGTATAGTTGGTCATTATTGGAAAATAAGTACCTGTCGGTACTTATTTTCCGATAATAGTTGGAACTCCGTTTACCCTTCACATTGGTGATGTAATAGACAGCCTAAAGGAAATAAATTAAGCAATAATGTACTTTTTCACAATAATGCAGGAAACCTTGAATGCCCAACATCAGAATGCGGAAACAACAGGTTTTGTTTCTTCTGGTGCATAGATCTGAAACTTCATATTTAGTACTGTTTAACACACATTTAGATCAGATCAGTGTTTTTGATTTGTTTTAAAGCTGGATTTGTAACAAATATTAATATGCAATGAGATTGATTTTTGTAATCTCTGGTTTGAAATGAAGTATAAATTACATATTTGTTTAGTAAATCAAAGTGGTGATGGGAAGCCAAGGAGTGTGAAACGTACCACTGACTTGGGCCTCGAACGTCGCGGCACTACCCTCTAGTGCCACAACGCTCTGAAGAGGCTGTGTGAAAGTTGGCGCTTGTGTCGTCATGGTGGTGGCACCCTGCAAAGAACACACCATGAGTTTAACATATATGATCAAAAGGACAAAAAAGCATATAACACTACAAGCAGCCAAAATACCACATAATCCTTATTTGCTGCCAGTGTAAAGAGTTAAACCTTTGGTCCTAATTCAGTCCTGGTTTGACAATCGAGTATAGTTACTAATAACAATTATGCTATGTTGTGTCTGTAAACTAGCCACCAAATGACTTTATTAACAGGAAGCGTAAAGCTGTACAACGCAAACTGTAGAGTTAACAGCATTGTCATGGTCTTTACGTTCACATACTCATAATTATCCCTGGATAGTTGCATTGATATTAGTGATACATGGCAGTGCCTTTATTAAATTCATCATGAACTAAAATCATGATGTCTTTTGAATTGCAACTTCAAACTCAAAAAACCTAACTTAATCACTTAATTTACAAATGTACTTTAGTGTTCCCAAAAACAACATAGTATTTATAAAAAACACAAAAGTATGATAATTGGTAATGTGAATGCAGCATGGGCAATCCATTTATGAAGCCATGTATATTTCAGTATCTTTGTCACAATACACATTTTGATTCCAACACTTTTATAGGAATGACAAGGACGTAAAATTTACTTTTTTGGTACATTTTGGTGGTGGCACCTCACAGGTGTGGCAAATCAGCCTGCTGATAAGACAGCAGGGGTGAATGGTACATGAGCAACGTTCTAATGTAGTTAAGCGCAACACAAAAACAGATCAGTGTGAAACAAGTAATAGTTGTTATAAAAATGAACCAACTAATTGAGTTAATTAAATAACAACATATCATTATTTGATTTGAGCCATACACTAGCTAGGATATGGTTTCAGAACAATAACAGGGTAGGATCATTGGCATAGAACCTGGTTTTTGCCAAATATCATGATACAATACAGTTATATTTGACTGAGGATACGATCTACAAAACAGGAGTTTAAGAATTACAGAATCTAACACTTTTGTTTTTTATCCAAATTAGAGGAAGTGTGCTTGGATAGGAAAGTCTGGGTGCCTCTGCTTCAGCCAGCTCTCTCTGCGACCAGGCACAGATAAAGTGGAAGAAGATGGATGTATAGCCTCTATGTATCAATATTGCAAGTATAACAATTAATAAAAACTACCTATTATTACTTTTGGATGAGATAAAACCCATAAACTCAAGCAAAAAAACAACTCTGGGTTAGCATTTGATCAAGAAATCAGATCATGAATTGGTTAAATGCTCGGAGAGGCATAAGTTATTTTTATAGACAACCAAATTTATTACTCAAAGTTCTCTATAATGCACATATAATGCAGTCTACTTAACCCCAAAGTGACCCGTTGCAAAACACTTCCTGCCTGCTGTTGTGTTATCTGCGCTGACAGTGATTCTGGCTGTGGAATAGGTTGCCAGTCTGATCCTTGGCTCTATTTTTAGATAGATGAGAAGTTGATCCTGGAGGGCTTCAGAGCAGATTAAAGCACCTGTCCTGACCCCTCACATTTTGGCATCTTCAACTTTCTCTCATGTTTCACAGCAGTTATTTGTTTACAAAATATTATAGATGAAAGACTAATGAAGACATAATATTTCTTAGATGAAGAACTGCAATGTACTTATTCAAAGTATATCTAAGGTGCCTAAAGTTATATTTATGACATTTTATAATTATTTAAGAACAAATAGAAAGAAGAAAAAAGTAAGTTATGCTGTAGTATAAGTATATGATTTCATAATAAAAGGCCTAAATTTCATCAAATGGTATTGATAAACTTCTTGAATTTTGAACGTTGTGAGTATAAGCTGTCATTTATTCCGGATAAAGCTACGCTTTGCTCCTGGCTTATCACAAGGGTTCACGATAAAACGTTATGGGTTAGGGACATTTATTTTTAATCTAATGGTCCTAATGATTTTTAGTTCTGACCACCTCAGCCATCATTACCTGGTTTTGACCGTCACCTGGGGCACATTAATTTAGAGTTGGCCAGAGAGCTGTCTCCTTTTTGAATGAAGATTGTTCTGATAAACAATAATACACTCCTATAATGTGTGACTTAGTTCCATGCACTCAGAACAAGGGTGAGGAGCTTGAAGTAAGTCGAAGGAAGCTGAGGACCTTTGACTTCTTTTCAGTTTCTCAGACTTCTGCCTCAAGCCTGTGTTATATTTCAAAAGTGTCAGGGGGCCTCATACGTTAACGTAGGGGCTGATAGAGAGCCTTTCGCCTCTCAACAGGCTCCACGGATGAGGCTTAGGGATGGCAAGGGCTGTGATGGGTCTAGGAAAGCCAAGGGAGATGAGGCAGAGGGGAAGACTGGGGGAACCGTGTCTGCGTCACTCGACAGCTTTGAGATGAGAGCATGTCCAAAACCATGTTTATCAGATATAAGTCCTTCATTTAGCACCATAATTACACTACACACAAGTGCAGATTGCCCCGTGCTTCAGGAGAACGCCTCTATCTCTCCTTGCACCACAGCCATAAACCACAACCTCATGTGGAATGAACGAATAATGTTTGTGAAATGTCTCATAAAAAGTGTTATTTGTCCATTGCCAACATCCGTGTTTCAATGATTTTCAGGTCGAACAATAACAGCAGTCTCTTGGAAGCATGACAAGCAAACAAGGTTACATTGTTGTTATACTGTTCCCTTCTGATCCTGCTGATCAGAAGGGAACATTGCATTCGCGTTGCTGGCACCAGGAGGAAGAAGTCTCCACAGGCACACCGTTGGAGAGCTTTGGAGAAGTATGTTAAGGCCTTTTGCGATTCAGCCTTGGATATAGAAGATTTTTTTATACAACTAGAAAAAAACGTATATCATGCCTTTATAGCAACCATTTTTATGGATGGCCAAAAGCCCAGCCAAAATAATCCATTGTTGTGTTTTGTTAATTCGAGAAGAGGTCATTTAGAAGAAAGACCATGAGAGAGCCGTGGACTAGGCACAACATGACAGTGGACAGACTGCCGAATGACAGAAAACTATCAAAATACAATTATCCCATCACTAATCAATAAATAGTGACCCCTAAAATACATAAGCCCAGCTTTATCAAGTCAATTACTAGCAGCCATTTACAACACAATAGTTATTCACCACTTTGTCCTAGGTT
>JAPMNZ010963900.1:0-30435 GCA_029875035.1 Pomatoschistus microps | reverse complement strand
ATTCACGTGCAGTGGCAAACATCTCCAAACCAGGCTCCAGTGAGCAGCAGTTCAGCATTGTCTATATTATTACTAAACTACAGTGTGTGTCATGAATGTTCAATTTATGATCAAAGCGAGAGCTATATTCAGTCTTTTTTTTCTTCTATGAAACAATGAAAGTGATTTAATGATAGCAGAGCAGGAAATTTGAGAATTGGATATGCCAAAAAGGTTGTCTAAAGTTGAGCTCCTTCATAGTCAAATGTCGAGAAGTACACATGATATATTCCACAGTAAGATAGAACAGTGCAAAAAATCTCAAAATTTAAGCTGTAGATGCAGGATGAAATAGTCACTAGGATTGCTGATATCAGTTTTTGTATTTACGCTACCCAAGCTCCTCCTGTGTGACCAAGCTCCTCACTCTTTCTGCCGAGAAAACTCATGTTGACCACTTGTATTCAAAATCTCGTCCTTCCAGTCACTGCTCAAATCTTGTGACCATAGCTGAGGGTGGGCATGCAGATTGACCGGTAAATCAGATCCCTCTTTACCACAACAGACTGATACATCACTGATAGTCTGTCAATCTCACGCTCCATCCTTCCCTCACTCTTGAACAAGGCCGCGGGAAACTAGACCTCCACTTGAGGAAGAACCTCTTCATCACCTTGAAGAGGTGATGAAGAGGTTCATGGTGCTCGAGGAATCATGAGCACCATGATTCCTCGCGTACCCCGTGAAGTGTATAAAGCTGGTTCAGTGTTCTGCACCCAGGACAAAAACCACACTGCTCCTTGTGATTCTGAGGTTCAGCTATTGGTCAAAGTCAACATGCAATGATGTAGTGAGATGTATTTGTAGATGCAGTTATAATGTGCATCAGAGGGAATACCACTGACCTATCTAGTTATTCATACTGTCTGAGCACTGTAGGGGTAGATTGATTCTAGTACTTTTTCTCGTACCAGACCTGCTTCTACTTGTCTGTGAGTGAATGAAAATTGATGGTCCAGATGAGGCAGTATTATGACTGGTTTACACACTGTGCCACTGTGCCTGGTTTGTCTCTGCCAATCATACAAGATCTGAGTGGCATAGGCGGATGTTTTGAGGAGTCTTCTCGATGTAATCTTTGTTGTTGTTGTAGCCAGACAGTTGTATTTTTGAAGCGTTGTAATAGTAATTCTTAGGAAAGCTCATGAATAAAATTGACACATGAAATCAAATAGATAAATAATAATAAACATAACAAAGTTTCCGTATCACCACATCTATTGGCACTATGTATAAAAAACAGCCTTTGAGGACACAAAAGCGTGGATAGCTTCTTAGCATCAGCAAGAGATGGGGTATGAGTTTGAGAAACAAATAAATAACAATGCCAATATTTTAAATGGATGAATGAGGGGAGATGGGAGGGGAGAAAGGCGGGAGATGACATGGCGAAGGTTTACTTACACAATAGTAAATCAAATATGAATAGAAAAATATCGAACTAAAACAACACTCGCACAAACTTCCACAAAAGTGTGCAGTTTAATTCCTTAAGAAATATTTCTGGATTCAAGGGGTCATCTGAATGAATCCCATTATTATTCCATGAAAACATTGACGTAGGTAACTAGAGACACCCTGCTATTATTTAATAAAGATGTTGAAAAGGTTTGGCCTGAGAACCAACACTTGTGGAACTCCATAAGCTACCGAATAATACAAGCACCCTTAATATTGTTATTGTTGTGGATCAAAATCAGGATTTAGAAATAACACACAACAATGATTCAGGTGTTATAGGCAGACAAAAGCTCAGAGAAACCAGCTTGTACATAGTGAGTAATGTCTGTCTCCTTCACTGGGGTGGAGAATGAGAGGTTTCAGACGTGTGGATTGTGCCAGCACTGACATCAGGCACATGTCGAGGATGTAAAGGAGGGCCACATGACAAAAGTAAATGTAAAAACGCCCTTTTAATGTTGTGTGAGTGTGTGGCGTGAAGCATATTGTTCGCCCACGCCTCTCTCCTGCCAGCTCCTATGTGTTTATTGCAGCAAGTGTTCGGCTTTTGATTGCAGTGCAGGTCTGTAAAGTCATTTTCCTCCAACATTAAACAGTGCAGGGGTGAAGGGCCTGAATAAAACCTAAATTTTATTGGAGCCTTGGGACTCCATTCAGTTTCTAAATAGACATAAAATGACTTTGAGATCTACGTCCAACTGTGAAAGGTTGACGACTTAGGTAATGCTTGAAGTGTGCTTGCAAATTGCTCACATACATTGGAGGATAAAATTTCCCTTTGTGCAGCTTGGGCTTAAAATAACTTGCCAATTTTGGAGACTTCACACAATGACATGCACGCTACATTTCTCCATACTTGTCTTTTTGTTGCTCATTTAATCCTATTTGAAATGAGTAATGCTCTCATCTTGGCCGTTTAAGAACATTATGATATCTTTATAGTCTTTGCAAACCGCACGCTTTCTTTCCTTAAATCACTATTGGCTTGAGATTGGGTTGTGCACTTTTATGTTCCATCCTCTGTAAGCTCACTTTTGCCCCAACCGTTCCACGATGCAATTTATATGTCAACACCGACTTCAGATAAAATACAAAAGCCGTTGTGTTGGAGACCTGAGGAATGTATCCAGGAATTAACCAGGCTTCAAATGGCCTAATACAGCTAAATAATTACCCACAATCATGGTGTTTGCTTAATCCCCACATAGAGAAAGCTTGAGGGTGTCAAATAGCAAAACATGAATTTGTGCATCACGTGTCGGTGAAGCGGTGGAGCAAGTAGCAAAGACTAATTCTCACGATTACTTCTGGCACAGAAAGATGTTGTGCAAAAGTAGCTGCATATTTGAGCGATTATGTATGATTTCCAAATAGTTTAATATTTTTATTAAGTTTTCAAATTCATGTCCCTATGCATGTAAAATTGTTATCTTTATTGTCAGTTAAAGGTGGGGTACCTAAGTTTAAAACTGAAACATCAGTACTTTCCAGGCATTATTGGCCCCGTCACATATTTAGATGAGCTTTTACAAATAGAAAAGTGTAAAGAGAGGACCACCCACACTCAGCCAATCAGCTTCCAGCCCAAAGATTTAAAAAGTTTCTGACAAGTATGCAAACGATTACATGTTTTCTAATAAGATGCCGTCAGCGTGTTGTGCTCTGGTTTGTTCACAACAGTTCACTTTTACAAGACACTTTCTATTGGAAAAACTTAGTATGAGACCAAAAAGGTTCGTACCTCAGCTTTAAAATTTGATTTATTTATAATTTATATGATTATTTTTATTGTTTGATTACTCTTGCTGCGGTTCTCAGAATGTGTGAAATGAATTGGGCATTAAAAATAAGACAATATAGAATTATATATTTCATTATAGTATGTATTTGAATAGGACAGTATCAATGTAAAAGTCCAGGACACGCAACATTTATGGACATTGGTCATCTGCCCGTTATAGACCAATGGCTCAATGAGTTTTTGAACTGTTTGATTCTCTGATCTGTGTTGGCGAATTCAACAGTTGTTGTCCTCTACTACTGTTGTAATTTAGGGCTATACAAGAATACATTAAATTGAATTAAATTAATGGACACTGCAGTAAATATACCAGTCCCAGAATATTAAATCTCTGTGGTTTGAATTACTAATTTGCACCAGACAATAGGACAGATCTCTTCCTCTGGGTTCTTGGTCAGATGTTTATCTCATATCTTTTTCTGTGGTGGAACTTGGTGGTGGGCTGATAAGTGGAAAGTTTAAACAAGCGTCGCACCTTCCACTTCCCCAGTGCAATCAGGGCTGCTCTCTGCGGTCGTCACAGCGGTTGACTTTCACGTTCATTGGTTTGAACTCCCCTCCTCACAGCGCACATCATTTAGTTATTAGACTAAGTGGGTGAAACAGTATGGTGCCGAAGATTTTCCCCCTTCAAGAAGAATTAACCTGTCAAATACACAATAGCTACAATAAAATACAGACTTTTTGAAAAATATATTTCTCTTTGTTTTATTGACCTGGACAGATTTAGTCAGGATTGGATGAATCAAACTATACTAAATACTAATACAGAAGCTAATGGGATCAATTATTATAAACAAATACATGCACTACCTGTAGCCAAAACCACCATAAAGACACATGTTTTCTAGGACTGAAATAATTTAAAAGATGAATTGAAAGTTATTGATTATTTAAATACTTAGGTTTTATGAGCACGTGATTCCTGTTTTTTTTTTTTTTTTTGATAATTTCAGCATCTATAATAAACACGAAAAGACAATATAAAACTATGCCAACGATTATGTTATAGAACTAATCCTAGGGGCTATACACCTGTCACATGTGAACGATAAAGAAAATATTATATTTCCATAAACAAAACAATAACACATTCATAGAAACTGACCAACGCGAAAGAAAAAATCACCTTTTGAATCTTGGTATGTGGGGGCTATGGATTAAGTGAGTTTGGGTGTGGAAAATCACCAGGATTCATCTCTTTCCTTTCCTTATCTTCGGTTTGTTTTTACCTGTGTTTTCAGAACCTTTCAAAAAATAAAATACTTGGAGACGGCGCAGCCAATAGGAGTATGAAGTGTAATCCTCTCGTTGGGATTATTTACTTGTCCAAGTGACTCAGTAGACAGTAGAAGAGTCATAATGTCTGTGATGCTAAATCTTAGACATGTCTCGCCCTCCAACAACTTATCTTCATCACGCTACATATTATTAAGAGATTTAGTAGTTTTCCTTTGACAAAGCTAGGCAGAGCAATATATTTGAAAGCAATATGTCTAAAATCAGATAATGTATACAATATTGCATTTTATTTTGAGAAAAACAGCATTGTATTTTTGCTGCACAGGACCACATGAGAGTATTTGGACTGATTTCAGATTTAAAAGAAAGGTGTAATTTCACTGTAAAAATCACGTAACGTTGTTGAGGGCCTTTTTCCTTTCATTTCACTCACGATGATGGAAGTGAGGTCACACTAAATGGGGGGGGGGCTCGTCAGACCTATAGTACATGCTTTTAGTGCTAGTGGAAACCAGAGGAGAGTGTGGACCACCGAAATATCATAAACAATATTACCAAAATCTTTGGGTATATATCCATAGCTTTACTTGGGTTGCTATGGATTAATTAAAGGGTTTCATATTGTTTCCCAAAACCCAGAAGATATACCGTAATACCGTAGTTTGAAAAAAATATTAGCCCCTTAGTGTTGGCAATGTATGCAATAAAAGTCGTGTTATAAAAAGGATCTGTTCGTGTTAGCGGTGAAGAAATGCCACCCAAGACACTTCTTTGAACTCTGTTATGATCCGTTTACAAGGAAAATGGCACCTAATATGAAAAATAGCCCGCCATGATAAAAGCTGCCTATATGTTTCCACTGGTCTCATCTCCCATCCATCATCCCGACGCTACACAAGTGTGAAACTGCTTTAAGTGACACATCAAAGCTCACCATTTTTCCATTCTTTAATTTTTCACCACAAATCCCGACGATATTTTAAGAGGTGCAACCAAATATTACTTGAACTCTGGGACCCACCGCAAAGATTTCTGAGCCGAAAAAAAAAAAAGGCAAAATGGGAGGGAAGGAAGTCCACAGACAGGAGGACGGGCGTGGATGGAAAGTGCGCAGTGACTTGGCAGCGGAAAGCCTTTAAGTAACAACACATGGCAGCGGAGGAGTTGGTGGACAGTGGACATGGACTTCCAAACGGGGAGCGAGGAGAGCAGGGGAAGCTGATAAGAGCGCACCGTACCTAATTCGTTTCCATGTTGTCATCCTGGTATAGGCATCACAATGGGCATGATTCATGGGGGTAATTCCACAAGCTACTGACTTGGCTCTGCTTGTTTTTTTGTGAAGAATGTGACCTCACAATATACGACGCTTTCAGGACCATGTCAAACTGAATGCGGCCTGTTTCCATAAAACTTTTCTCTATACTGTAGGTTCGTTAAAGATCATGCACTTGCCAGTATTTCAAATTATAATAAACAGCACTATGTAACTTTAAGGTTTACCGATTGCCCATGCTGGGGTACCGCATTTTCGACAAGTATAAAAACTATGACGAAATCAATCTGACTTGTTCCACGCTCTTATAACAGTTTGCATCTATTTTTGGCCCCTGTCCCATCTTTAGATCAGATTTTTCAAACAGAAAAGTGAAAAAGAGAGAACATCAGCTCTCAGCCCAAAGTATGCAAAAGATAACATTCTTTTGCATGTCTTCACCTTTTCTCCAGAGATGAAGATAGCTCGTTGTGGTCGGATTTGATCACAACATTTTACTTTTGAGTATTTCTGTTGGAACAAACAAGAAAAATAAGCTTACACAAACCCAAACCCCACCCCGAGAGGTGACCCTGCTCACAGTAAGGGTTAGGGTTGAATGTTTTTTTGAGAGATCATTGAAATGTCAAATACCACTGAGAAGTATTCCAAGCTTCCAAGAAACATTTGAACATTGAACTATGAGTTTGTTGAGTTATTTGGTTTTTATTCAATTTGTACAATTCGACGTACAGCCGGCAAGTGTTGGAACTAATTGTAATTGCCTTTTTTTTTACATTTAAACTAGATAATGTAAATATGGACAATGGAGACATGATAAGAATTATAATGGAAGGTTTGGAATGGTTCAAATATGTTAAAACTTGGAAAATGTATTGAATTTGGAGGACAACTTTAGAAAGAATTTTTTGTGCAGAAATATCCCATGAAGGTTTGTATTCAAAAATAACTCGCTGTCTGGCGTCTTCGTGAGAGAGGAGTCAGGGGAGGGTTGTTGAGTCAGAGGTATGATAAACTCCACTGTTCATCAGTTCAAGCTCAGAGTTTTCACCCCACAAGACCTAATGATGGATGGTAAACAATCCAATGAGGCAATTGCCTCGAAACATGAGCTAAACCAGAATGTTTCATCTCAGTGTGTTCCAAAGAAATCCTTCTTCCGGGTGAATCTCAGAGTATTTACCTGCTTTGACAAGACAAGGCAGCCCCTCCTCCGCCCCCCTGTGCTCACAGGACGGGTGGAGCTACTGCACCGATGGCCCCTATAAACCTCATGGCTCCACACATCCGGGGAGTGAAACCTCTGTCATAACACTCTACTGAGAAAAATATAATACACCTCTGCACTGATAGGGCAGGAAAGATAAGGATAAGGATTAACATTATGTAACTATTTTAGCGATGATGGGAGTTCACAACACTTTTTGGAAATCCAATGTGTTTTGTTTGAATTTCCCATCAGGCCATTTGTCCCCCATTGTGGCAGCTGGTGTTCCCAGAGGTCTCCCATCACAGTACTAACCAGGTCTTGCCCTGCTTAGCTTCTGCGATTCGACAAAATCACATAGGCTTGCAACCTCATGCTACATACAGCATTTTGTGGAATTTTTATTGTTCATATATATTAGGTATGGAATGTTTTGTATTGAGAATACCTGAGACATTCTAATGACTCATAATTTTGAAACTAATTCTAATGAGAAAGAATCCCGCACACCGTTTTACTAATCTCTATCACATTAGGCTACAGGCCTCTCCTCCGATGCACCCAATCTGTAGGTATTGATGTGCGAATCCCTACTCCAGAAACTAATTCTAGTAACATAAACATACATGTATTTTAATAGTACAATTAGTCTAATCATCACTACGGTGAGTTTGTATACGTCGCAAATTTTTATATTTGATCACAAAAATTTGTTGAATTAACATCTTTATATTTATATTTTGGTCATTTGTGACCATAGGAAAATGTAAATAGGCCTGCATAATGGAAACGGTTGTTCAGTTGACAGCAACCTAATTATTCCTAAGAGAAAAATAACAAATTCCAGCACAGTTTACAGTACCCACTAATTCAACACATAAGAAGCCGAGTGCTGAAAGAAAAGGTTACATATCAGAAACAAAGCGACAAGCCCCCCCAGGTTGATTACTATTGAGTCAACCCCAAAAGTCCATTAGCCCAAATAACATCCAGGTGCTGCCAGGGCGATGGTGGCTTTTTTTCACTGGGGTGTAAACGACTTGCTCCTTTTCATGCGCCAACACGGGAGGCCGGGAAACAAGCCAGACAAGCGCCGCTGCTCCCTGGGCAATTCCTCTCTCTCTCTGCCCCATCACTTGCCCCCCTCCGGAGTCCCCACCGCCGCATCTGACATCAACATTGTCCCAATCTGATACGAGATGTTGAGATGTTTTGTCTTCTGGCTGTTTTTTTTTTTTGGGTGAATGCGGGTGGGACCTCCCTCTATTTAAGCACCACAGTTCGCTTCCCACAACTGAGTCAAGGCAGGCCCCCCAAGCTCACACCAAAACACGTCTTTCTTCTCTGAGAATTTAATGAGGATTTAGAGAAAGTCATAGAAAAGAATGTTTGGTACAAGATTGTGAAAAAAGTTGACAGTAATTTTGTGTATTCAAAAAATTATAAAAACAGAATAGCTACTAACTTATGGCTCATTTGAATATCTGATTTTGTCTATAATAGCATTATTTTCAAAGAGTCAGTCGTTCAAAAACCCCTAATGGGTCACTCCAAGGTAAAAAAAAGAAGAAGAAAATCCACATAAAAAGTTGCAGAATGCCCATGTACATAACAATGTACATTAGCAATCATTACACAAATAAACATGTTCTGCTCTGAAAATGTGTATCCAATATAAATAATAATAATGCATCCATTTTGAAGAGTAAGATGCCAATCACTGCGATACTTCAAACATAAGTGAGATGGTTTGTATGGATGACATGCAGCTTGTCATTAGGAAGCTTTAACTTCAGAGCGCTGCCTTTGTTCCTCCGTGTTTTCCGGTTCAGAAATCCTCAATGTGAGCCGTGCCTCCTCACCTCACCTCAGCCACCGTCCCACATCACGTCAACACACCACGTCTAATGATCACCCTGGGATGAGTGGATGTTCTGCTTGGTTTGCCCCCAATGCAGCCTCCCATAACTGCCTGTGAGTGACTGTTTCTACACGACCTCTGGGGAAGTAGACTATAGGGCAGTAAGTATAATGTTTTGTTTTTTTATTCTTTTTTTCTATTGTGTAGTGGTGAGTTTAAGCATCAGCAGTAATAGTAGTTGTAATAGTAGTAGTAGTAGTGTGGTATAGTACTAATAGAAATAATAGTAGTTTTATTTGACTGAGGGACATAGATTACACATGTATTATCTATTGTCCAAATCACTAAAGTTTAAGTCTACATATAAGTATCAATATGTTAATAATCGGGTAAACTATTTGTCTTTTTAAAAAGTTTGATTTCACCAGCTTGATAATCTATTAAATACTTATATAATATATTTTTCTTTCTTGTACGTTTAAATGTTCCCCGGTGACCATTTCTGGAAGTGCAAAAATAATATATCTAATTATCTTTAAAAAGCATTTTCGGAATAACAAAACAAAAAACAGATAGGTTGAAGTAAAAGTGGCCCTGTCTCTTTGTTCAATAGGAAAAATACGGCAGGAGAATGTAAATACGCCATTGAAAAGTCAGAGAGGCTCCCTAGATCATTACCTGTATGGGCCGGACTTCTTGTTTTGACATGCACAATACATACCCGCGACAGGAGTACATGAGGGCAGCAGTGATTGAAGACCTCAAACTTCCAGTCACCTGAGCACACAACCACAAGTGATTTATTTAAACTCTATTATCCAACATCTCACACTGTGTATCTCGCGTCAACTGTCAAAAGGATGCTTCCTGATTTAAGCGGCAACGTGTTGTCTTTGCATCAGGGAAGACATAGAAATCATAATGATGTATCTGTGAAGAGTCTAAAGCTGTGTGCATGTGTCTTAACTCAACAGTTCAACCCAACATCTCAACTCTGTCAAATAAGGCACGAGTTACAGGCTGGTTTAAGGCTGAGAAAACAACAATTATGTGTCTTGTCGAGGGAAAACACATTAAACTGGAAATCAGCTCTCACTACTCTCATAAGAAATGTCACATTGCTTCAAAATGTGTACTTGGCAAATAAATGTTTGTAAACGGATGATGTTAATCTGCTTACATTAGCTCCACATTGCAGGGAATTGGACAAGGAGCTGCTCAGTCTGGATGTCTGGTTGCATCACACTGTGAACCACTGATGCGGAGGGCAGAGGCCACAGATTCTGGGCTTGGCTTGGAACAGGGCTGAAGAGAGTCCAAACTTCCTGTCCAACAAACATCACATCTGTATTCTGGACTGAAGAGTAATGTTGAACTCTGAAAAAGAGAAAAGTCACCCATGTCAAACAAACAGACGTGTTCAGACGATCATGAAGCGCTGAATAATTTTTATTTATAAGATAAGATAGAGTTTATTGATCTCACACTGGAAAAATGTACAATGAAATGTATAATGGAAAACATAGAATGAATGACTAAACATTGGTGAGTTTTGGAGCTGCGTGGATATGCAACAATATTGACGATTATCTCAAGAAGACTTTCTACCATCTCAAGTCTTGATGGTTTATGCTTGACTATTGCTTTTGTGCTTCAAAAATGTTGAGCCTCGGTCAAAGCTTATGACAATATGAATCTTATGAGAAGTATAAAGATGCACTTCAACCAATGAATCATTTACAGAGTTTTTGCATGTTGTATCTTTTATTCACATAAAAACACATACATTCTGTGAGCCATCTCAACTCAGCTCTTCACAGATCTTACAAGTAAACAGAGTCCAGAAGGTGGCATGTAACTTTACAACTGCAAGCAAAACAAAGGAACAATATATTTTTTTCATTTGTCTTTCCAAGAACTAAAACTGCAAAAGTTGACTTCTACCTTAGGCGTTAGGAGAGCTCATACAGTATAGAACACAAAGCCTTTGTATTAAAAAATATGGATTTGCAGCTTATTTTCCTTGAGGCGCAGGAGTGTTTGGCTTGTGTCTGCCACATATCAGCTTGATACTGACATGAGAAGTGGGGAGGACCTTGATTTGTGAGCACAGTGTGTGAAATGCTTTGACTGGAGCTGGACACGGCACAGGTGAAAGTCGAGCCTCTCCTATTGTACGAGCCAGTGTTTAAGCATGTCGCTGCATAAAGCTTGTGTGTTTAGTGAGACATTTATCTTGGACTTAAAATGGAAAGACACTGTGAGAGCTGAATTAATGTTATTTATGAGCAACCTGACAGATGTTCATATAGGAATGGCTCACACAGAAGCGGCGATGAGTGCTCCGTGTAAACAAACCAACCAGGATAAATCTCTGCTTAAAACACTTCAGAGGACTGCAGGGAAAGGCTTTGTACCAATAACGACATGTAACCGCAGGATAATCAAATGCAACGTATTTATTTAGTTTTAAAGTGACTAATACCATAAATATTACTGTTTATATAGTTGGATTAATGGTGCATATTGAAATTTGGATACAATGCGTTCCTAGAGAAAAATGAGTCCCTTTTTTCCATTTTACAGCTCAACAAATAATTAGAAGCTGATTCAACCAAATAAAAAAGAGAAAATGAAGAAATGCAATTTGTATCTATTGGTTAACCTAAGACACGCAGATTGGTTAATATTCTCAGTAAACAAGCATTTTAACATACAATGGAGCTCCCTTAGGACCAGTTTGGGCCAGGATATTGTCAGTCTACAAAGCATGTTTAAGGATTTATTTAGAGCAGATGTTCTTTGTGCATTTGTGTACTTTCAATGAGTCGGTTGAGGAACTACTCAGACCTTAAAGCTGGGATACTCAACTTTCACTCTTCAAAAATAATAGATGTTGTTTGTCCCAACAGAAAGAGTTTAAACATATAATGCTGAGAACAAATCAGACCACAACATGCTGTCCCCATGTACTTAGAAAACATAGTATTTTTGTGCATACTTGTAAGGAAGGGCCTGTGAGTCACTGCTTTGGGCTGAGATCTAAAAAATGTGAGATCAAACATACAGGCATGTGAAAACTAACAATACCAAACTGTTATGAGAAGGAACTAGTAAGATGAGTTTTATCACATAGTGTTTTTGTTTGTGGTGTGAACGCCAGGTACCCCAGCTTTGCACATTTGAAGGATAAAAATACGAAATTCAATAAAATGCAACCTACAGTAAAAGAAAAAACTAATTATGAAATCTTAAACTAACTGGCACCAATAATGTTGAGAGCAGCATGAAACACACATTTTGATTAGATTGGTCATCAGTGCATTCTTGCCCAGTCTGGTCTGCCTCACCTCTTACTGTAAGGCCAGTGATAAAATGGAAAACCCTGCATGTATTGACAGATCACCAAATGAATGCACGTCATGTTTTTGAGTCACTTCTGGTATGCCCACATCACCCCAGGGATCGACCCACAATATTTCTTCTTATTTGCATTCATGGGAATTATGCCATTTGGCCTTCTGTAAACTCATATTTTCTGAATAAAAATAAAGAGAAATGTATGTAAGCTCATAACTGGCTATGTTTTGCACCTCACTGCTTTCTGGTTGAATTCATTTATTGGAACTATAAATACAATTAATTAAAATAAACATTATGGTTGATTTGTGTGACGGGACACACAGTTTCCATGCCCATGCTTTTGCACTGCACAAGCCTCACTTGTAAGATGGTAACACCCTCTGAGGTTCCCTGACTTGGGTTGGACTCACATGTTTGGTACTTGGATACTTTCCATGCCTCCATGATCCAATATGTCTGTTGAGATGAAAATGACATTAAAACTGCATCCATGGTGTGGCTTGGGCATTAACACAGAGGAATTCCAATTGCTTTGGCATTGTGACATTAGTATGAATGTATTGCTGCTATGTCATATTGAGGACTACAGATGACGTATTCCACATGTGTTGTGTAGTCAATCTGAGCGAGACTGGAGCCTGTACCAGCAACTTCAAACAATCATTTCAGAACTGAATTGAATTACATACATCTATAATGATAAAGGGTATAAATGTTTGTTCATCAATACATTTCTCTATATTGGGGCAGTGTGGATAAATAATTTGGCTGATAAGTAAAATATTGACCACATAATGAAAAAAGGACATTAGCATCCATTTTTAATTGGGTCATGGATCTTTGTATACCCGGAAATTGCAATTAGATGTTAAATCTGGAGTACCTAACTTATACGTAATTGTAAATGTAAACGTAAAAGTTCTTAAAACTAGTTCCTGGCTAGTGACAAGTTGGTTCTATCACTGGTTTTCACATGCTTTTTGCTGGGACAAACACGTCATATTTATCAACAAAATAAAGTTAGGGTACCCCAACATTAAGCTGTCAATGAATTGTTGAATTTCACATTTATGTTACCAGAAGCATCTGTGCCACAGGAAGGAATGTACATTAATCACTGTGCTGTTCACAGAGTCCACGCTCATGCTATTAGCTAAGTACATTATCATTAAAGGTAAGTTCCAAGAGATACTGCGGGGCATTATACAGTGGGATAAGCCGAATAAATCAGCTCTCTACCGTTCTCAAACTAAGCAGGACTTACTCGTACGCTTTGATCTCAGTCAGCACCTGCATCCGATGTCTCAGAGAAAATCCTTTAAAAGTCAGGGCCCTGTTTATGTGGCTGCTGCGGAGACCTGCTTTCTCATCACTTTATTATCAACTCTTTTAACTCCGCAAAGCTGGGATGGATCTTCTCAGACGGACCAAAGAACAAGCATGAGGAAATACCAGGAGACATAACAGTCATTAAATGATTAATCCAGGAAGGGGCACTGAATCATCTTATGCATTCATTCATTGTATGTGTGCAAGCTCCTTAGGCACCTGTGATCCATCAGGACGCCATTAAAGGGGTAAAATATAGCCAGAATGCTGCTCTAACATCCTGTTGCGCCTCATTGTGTCTGTGTGGTGTGGTGGGGGTCACAGCCCATGTACACTGGAGGAGGAGAACTGAGCGAAAAGTTGTTTTGTTTTAATCAGTTTCGCCTGTAATCACACTGTGGCGGGCTGGCAGGCGAGGAGACTGGAGATGGGCCCAAAGAGGGTAAAATGACTTCCTCTCCGGCTCATGAGCTCATGGAGGGTCTACAGAGCGAGCAGTGCACATGAGCTAAGACTCTGAATGACCCTACCACACTTGAATCACACTATTTTGCCATCACAAAAATATAAAAGGTTTTTATTGGGTGAACTCTGTTACTTGCAGTATTATATGTATATTGTGTGTATTTATATACTAGAAAAGTGCATGCAGCCTCTTTTGGCGTATGTCAAAGCAGTATAACTTCCTGTTACCAATAAACATGTCAATACAAAAGTTTTTCTGATGACTTTTCAAAAATACCTTTACTAAACTTAAAGCTGGGGTACCTAATTTCTCTCAAGCATCAAAAAGAAACAATGCAATAACATGCATGTATTTTGATGGCCACCGTCATAGATACAGCTATTTCAGACAGAAAAGTTAAAAATAGAAGCCCACCATCACTCAGCCAATCAGCTCACAACCCAAAGAGTGAAATAGGGACTGGATAAGATAAAATGATTGGAGAAGATAAAATGTTTTCTGCTAAGTTAGAGTTGGCCACAAAATTGAAAAGATGACAATAGCTTAAACCCATGGTTATAGAGGACTGAACTGAGGAGTGGTTTAGATATATAAGCAAATAAAACATTGACAGATACATACATAACATAACAGTGGTTTTTAATAAACCTTATCAGAAACAATGAACCTGCTAAACAATGTATTTGACAGGGACATCAGTTGTTTAGTCAAAGATCTTGTCCTGGCTTTAGTCCTGGCTCTAGTTTTGGCGCACGTTGTTATGACGACACTCCACCTTGTGTTGACTAATGCCTTCCAGATGGATAGGTAAAGCCGAACATACAGAATTACACCAACATCTGGCTGAATAATCTCTTACCACCTCCAAAATGCTTTCCTTGGATCAAGAGAGGAAGTGATGATCGCAATTTACAACAATTTGCTTTCATTTGTGGAAATAGGGACCACCACCTTCTGCATTGGTGAAGAGTGAGTCTGAGGCTTAGAACTAACGCACTGACAAATGTCCAGGCCCACCCACACATAACAAGCATAGACCAAAACAATGGAGCATACATGACAGCATACATGTTGTTGTTCTTCTGAAGTCCAAACTGAATTTTATTGTTGAAGGGATTTCCTAAGGCTTAAATCGAGCTCAACGGAGGAAATTGAATGTTCATTGAGCAAAATATTCTACAAACCCATTGCAAACAGGCCAATATTGTGGTCAACTAAATGGTATTGCCTGACCTCACAGCCACGTCCAGCCAGGGAAGACCTTGGGTAAACTCTGTGGGGCTGCAAAGTGGGCGGAGCTTCCTGGTGCCGGAAGTGACACACACAAAATAACCAGAAAAAAGATGAACACTTTTTAACTATTTATATTTGATGTAGTAGCTTGGAACTTTTAAAAAAACTTTGAAGTGTTTGCTTCATCCTATTCGATTCCATTAAAAGTTAAAAATGGAATTAGTTAGAATAAGTCAGACCCTTCTCTGGGTCTAATGGAATGGACAGCGGTGATGGACACTCAACATTCAAAAACATGTATGGACATTCATCAACATTTATGGACATTGGTAATCTGCCTCCTATGGATCAATGGCTCTATGTGTTTTATCACTGCATTTCTTGTGTTTGAACGGTTTGATTCTCTGATCTGTGTTGGTGAAATTAACGGCTTTGTAAAGTCCTCTGAGATATCTACTGTTGTGATTTAGGGCAGAACAAGAATACATTGAATTGAATTGAACTAAAAAAGAAAATAAGCGAATAGTGAAAAGTAGTAAAAAAGTAGTAACGAAATCAGCTCTGAATCATTTAAAATCTGGAATGATTAATTTTACTTCCGAAAGCTGGAGGCCCTGCCCACTTTGCAGCTCCATAGATGATTGCCAGCCAGTCAGTTGTACAAATATTCTAGATAAATAATAATAGCTAGGTTCCCCCATCAAACACTCTCCAGGCATTATTTTCGTAATCAATAGCACAATTATATTTTCAAAAAGCAAGTGAAATAGCTGAGGACAAAATGACATTGATTTATTGGGCAGTGCATTTTGTTAGATGTTCATTGTCCATAAACAGTGGTTCATGTGCAGAACTGTGGCAGGTGATGCACATATTGGGAAGAAAAGACATTCAGATGAATCCAAATCATGGTTGTAACTAATTTGATTTGGAAGGATTTATTTGTTAATCCCTCTGAGCACTCCTCTATTGTGCAAAGATGTCTTACGCCAGAGCTTGTAAAGACATAAGTTACAGTGAGAGCCGTGTGACAGCCGCTGATGGGAAACGTATTGGAGAACGGCATCATGGGATGTGTCATCACTTGAGCAGTTGGCATGACACCATGTTGATGTAATATGGCAGTCATTATCTTCCCATGTCGCTGCCAAAGCAGGAATACCCCCTCGAATGTCAAGACGGATCAACGCTGCGGAAAACCACCCCATGGCAGCAGAGCCAAACTGTCACATTCACTCCACATGGCACCACAGAATGTCATTACTCTTCTGATTGGGACCTATTTTAATGACATACCCTCAATATTTTTGGAAGGCTTTTCAATTCATCAATTCCTTCTTTACCGAGTCATCAGATTCCCTGTTGTAATGTGCCTATGTCTAAGAGTGTTTTCTCTGGGTTTCCCCATTCAATCAAACTACAATACTTTTGGTTGGCGCAGCTGATCTGAAGATGGATACTTGAGCACTGCCCTGGACCGCATAAGGGTTTTCACCTTACTAAAAGGGAAAACCAGATTTCTCATCAGCCCCAAACAAGTTTTCGATATTTAAAAAAATAACATTTTCATTGACTTCCGGAAGCTCCGCCCAATTTGACGCTCAATAGATGATTGTCAACCAGTCAGTTGTCTTTTGTAGGGACTTCAACGTGTACCTTAACACTGAAATACTGTGGAAATTGCTCATCAAACCTTTATGAATGTGAAAGATTTAAAAAAAAATGTGCCTCTCTCATTTAGAGTCAAATAAAAACACAGAGGTGACTCTTGGCCAGTTTTAACTCCAATAAATCTATGGTAATATTTGTATAGGATTTGAAATTAGATATGAAATGGATTCTGTCTTGAGATTTTTGTTTTATTACAGGTCCCTTTTGGAGTTTGATCTTTTTCTTTTACAGAGATTGTTCCCACTTAAAATTAGAGGGCAGATGACTACAGGGCCCAAGTTTTACAAAGAGTCAAGCCATTTGATTCGGCACCAAAGGGTATTCAGATAGAGAAAAATATGTTGGTGTAGTGAATATCAGGGTATTTGGTACTTTACTCAGCTAAAAGATTGAATCTACAACCTCTATTAAAAGGGCTAACCACTTGCATTGTGAACTCCAGCCGTTTTTACTTTGTCAAATTGAATTATTGGCTTCGAATCATCTCCACCTCCCCTTTTTGGATTTTCACTGGCTTCCACATTCTGAATAAAAGATTTTAATTGCCAATCATAACACGCAAAAGAATTTCTCCTGGCGATAATGAACCAGAGGCAAACGGACAATATGCAGCCATTAACGCCACATTCACTGAATAAACGAGCTGCAGGACCTCACGCTAAGACCAGCGAAGTGAAAAACAATTTGGCCTGGAATATGCCTGCCCGTGCTGCAGTTTGTAAGTGATAAACGCATGTGGCATGTTTTGAATTCTTCTCTGTACTTTAGCACTGCAACGGTTTCCCTGCACATAAAGAAAAGTGAAAGATTGCCAACCATTATGCTATTACGTCCACGTTTCTGTATACATTGGAAATCCCGGGAACAATGTTTTGCTTTATTATTATATGAGACGTTGTTAAACCGTAGATTAAGATGTGACTTGTACGGGGAAAGACATGTAACATTATAGCTTTTCTTTATTGTATGGCCAAAGGGCAGGGATGGGATCAGCCTGGGACATACCTTACCTTTGGGAGTGAGATCAACCTTCCGACAATACAAATGCTTGGACCACATATGAATCAATGCAAACTACAACCATATGAATAAATCAGCAAAGAAACCAAAGTAGGAGAAAATAGACAATGTCTGCGAGGTCTATTGTAATTGGGAGCAAGGGACGGGCTGGAAATACCCCTCTAAACTGGAGCGATTCATTTAGTCTGTCTGCGCACACGAAAACTCGATGGAGGATTTACTTTTCCTGGCAATTAAATAATGCTTTTAAAGATTCATATGAAAAAGGGGAGGATTATTTATAGCTGCCAAAATACCTCTCCCATGCAGAGAAAATTAGAAAATATGAATCCGCTGTTAAGTTGACTCAAATAAAGCGAATACTGTAAAACCACTGGTGTTTATGTGACACTACTCTCAACAACATGCTCAAATGTTTATGCCAAAAAGTATTAGTGTCGGGCACATAATTATATGATTATGATAAATAAGACAATATGGATCACTGCCAAGGAACTGGTCTGATCTTGTACTGGTACATACGCAGAAACAGGCTACATATTTGGAGAATTTGATTAAAACCAGAGACAAAACATTTTAAATAGCAGTTTCCTGTGCAATGTATAGCCCCATTTTCTCACCAAAATGAATAATCGATTGAAGCCAATCAGAGATTTAAGTTCAACAAGTATCTGCAGTAATGTTGCAAATGTTGATGATTGAAACAACTAAAATAGTTGCTCAGTATCTGTGGGCATTAAAGCTGGGGTACCTAACTTTCAGACCACACAAAATGCTCTCAAAACTGTTTGGTTCAATCAATAGTTTTTACTTGCATGTGTTTTCAGCCATATTTCAAATAGACACGAGGAACATGAAGTTGCATGTGATATTTATAAAAAAGTAAAGTTAGGTACCCCAGCTTTATCAACAACATCATGCCATCACATGACACAAAGCGGTTTACAATTGTGGGCATGTGTCTCTCACTCCACTCAGAGATGGGAGCGGATACTCTGAATATCTAAACCTCAATCTTGATAGCAGAAAATTCCCCATTGCTCAAATATTATTAAGAAAAATAGTTTGCCAAGTGGGAAATTATAGTGTTTATGTTAGCGTTTATGACCCATAAATCTTGATTTTCTTTCTGGGAATCATAAACCAATCTATTCTTATAAGGGACATGCTCTCCTTGTTCAAGTCTTTTTATCCTTCAGTCTGTTTTCTTTTTTTTGTAGCAGCTGGCAGTCGCTGACACACACCTGGGTCAACAACGCTGCAGCTTGTGTCCTGTTGCTTGTCTCTCATGATTGGTCGCTCTTATGAGAAAATACATTTATCTTGGTTATACTCTTTACAGTCAGTATCAGGCTCATCTCCAACCAGAGATCAGCTGGGCTTTGCCAACTCTGTCCCATGAGGAGATATCAGACGCCACAACTAGCATTCTGTCCAAAATCCCCCTAAATCCTCCCTATGCAGCGCAAGCAGGACTCATAGTGCACATTACCTCAGGACCACTGACAGCCTCTCTGCTCTCAAAGCCAACATCCAAATCCAGTTGTTTTATTAAGAAAGTCCAACACTATATGTGGTCCGGATGACTCGCTTTGCTTCACCGTCATATTGTGAATTGTGTATTGGCTTGTCATTGGATATTGCAGAGTACAGAATGCAATAAAGGTGTCCATAAATTATTTTGAAAATCCTGCTGTTGAAGAGTTTCAGGTTTTGATTATTTTACTGCGCACACATAAGATTGTGGGTCAGATAAAAAGGGACAGTATGTAATGTTCACTCTTACTGCATTAAGAAAGTCATTACAATTACAATCCAACTTTTGTTTCCAGAATCTCCCTATCTGTAACACATAGCTTCTAAGCACTGATTACTGATACAATCCACCGGCTTGGTTTTTTTTACAGCTATAAACGGTACACATTCTGTGTATTAAGCAAAGACAAATGCAATTATCATTGCATATGCTTTACTCTAAAACTTTAAGCGATTTTCACACAAACAGAATTCACATGGAACTACTAAAAAGTGCAAATCATTATTGCTTTAATGTGAGCTGTTTCACACCATGTGCCGTTTTAAATAGTACCGAATCTCAAGTCAGCCGTGAAACCTAGAGGGTTAAACAAATGTGTGGTGCTACTTTCTTGTTTGCAAATGTTGTTATAGAAAATAAAATAAAGATTGAGCCATACATAGCTTCTCCTAACAAACTGGCAATCCAAATGAGTGCCTTATTCTGCTCTCTGATTGAATAATCTGCTTGACAACGGTAAGCACAAATATCATGGACATCATGTCCATCATATTTTTATTAAAGAATAACTCAAGGATGTAGATAACCACATACAGTGATATTATTATTATGACATGTATAGGCAAACATTTTGTATTGTGTGGGACCCAGTGATTCCCAGCCCTAATGTACATAAATCATACAAGTGCTAGTACTTTACCCAAATGTATGTACCGTATTGCTGCCTTGACATATCATTAATGACATCAGTCCAGTTCAGTCTCCACTCAAATGCGTGCAAACTCCTCTTAGCACTGTGCCTGCCAAAACTGAACAAGCCATTAATACCCCTGCAGTGCACAGAATTCCTTTCTGGCACAATGGGCAGCGAAATGATGCCAGGAGTTTGGTATTAGCTCTTAATGTCACACCTGAGCGAAATTTACAGTTTGCACGCTGCCCTCCAACCACCACTCCCTTTATTACCATTCACCATAGAGCAGTTCCTATTAGAAAAGACTTGCTCCTTCAGTGACCTCCCTCTTCTGTAGTGTGGGCCTCAACGTTGCTGGTGACTTAACCCCTGTTGCCTGTAAAACAAGAGTAAGAAAAACACCCTTCTTAAGATGACTATATTGGTGGCCTGGTTATCCGAAGAGCAAAGACTTGGCTGGGACTTCTTACAACCTCACGGGGCCAGCATGTATTAGTGGTTACCGTAAAGTTTTTCAATTTGTGCAGCACCACGTCTCGTCGGACCCTCCTCCCTTTGTCGTACTCCTGGCTATTCCTCGCATGTAGCAAGGGGGAACTCCATGTAAAATGTAGATTATTTATTATATGAGGGCTTGAACGCCACAGCGCCCTGGCATGGACTTTAATGGAGGTGAGACACTCCCTTGTCGCTTCATACTCCCCTCAGTAAAGTTTTATGACGTCCCACCGCACTCTGGAGAGGCCAGGGAAAGTGACGCCATGGCCTAGGAAAATACTGGGCCGCACTCATGCCAGGATTAATGCGGGTGCACATGGGGCATTGGGCTGTGGGTATGTCCTTAATGCACTGGTTTAGCTAAAGTGCCATATTGTGAGGCTAATGTCGCACATGGGAGCACCAACAGATGTGGGTAAAATTGGAATAGAATGGCATTGGCAATGTCTTTTTCTGACAAGCTTTTCTGGCAATAACTATTCAATTTATTGTTATACTTGAGAGCTGCCAGTTATCTGTACTGAAGCTCAAGCATGGACTAAAGTTTTGAATGGGTAGGGTCAAATTGGCCACAATAACGTACTGTATGTGGTATAAGAGCTGGAACATGTAATTGGAGGCTCAATCTCAAGTATATACCTCTGATGTACCAACAAATAATAATGTGGGATTATCCAGAAGTTATTTTGTCATTGTAGTAAGGTTAATTCTATTACTAGTGTATTGCAATTATCATCCTTCATAAAAACACATTTCCTTTAAAAAGGTAAATGTAATTTTGCAGCAACTCAATGGGCAAAACGTGTAATGCAACAAAGATGTCTTGTCAGTGCTTAGGTGGATTTCGTCAGCCCTGCAACATCTTTCCGTGTAATTTTCATCGCCAATACAACTGTCAGCATAAGACATTTCTATTCTCTTCATGTCATCCATTCTGATATATGTGATTACAGTTTACAGAAGACATGTGAGGTATTTTCTGGTGACGATCAGAGTCTTGTTAAGAGTATAATGTTGTGAGATAATCAGACCACAACATACTGTCTATATATAGAAAACATTTTATCTTTTGCAGAATTGTAAGAAAGAGCCTTGTGATTCACTGATTGACATTTGGAGTTGAGAGCTGATTGGCTGAGTGAGGGTGATGCATGTGAAAATATGTGATAGAAGCAAACTTTTGAGATTTCATTACATTCTTTAGTTGCATATTTTGTGGGTTGAAAGTTGGGTGCTTCAAGCTTTAAAACAGAAAGAGAGAAAAGTAAATGTGTTTGAATTAACTCAGTTGACACGGCTCATCCTCCTTGTTGCAGAGTTGTTTTATTCCCGTCATTGCAGTAGCCACTTGCATCTGTCAGGCCTCAGCACCACTGCAGCTAATGCACGAAACGTTATCTTGCTAAGAATAGGCCAACCCACTGTCCAAAAACCCACCCACCTCTACACCCCCCACCCCTCTTCTCATATGGCCTTGATGAGAACCAGACCTGGTGTAGGAGCATATTAAGTGGCCCAACAGTGTCAGCGGGAGAGCTAAATGCAAGGTAGTGAAATCTTTTGAACCTCTGTTACATTATAACAGTTTTAAACACATGCAGCTGGGTCCAAAGTTCAGGGAAGACATAAAAGCACTGTTGCACGTTACCTTTGGTGGATGATAATAGCCGCGTGCCACTAAAACTACTAAGACCGTCCACAATCAAAGGAGCCCATAGGAAAGGACTCCCCACACTTCTTACTGCCTGCTAATAGGCTCTGAGTGTGTGTCAGAGGAGGCACATCTTGTTAGAGGGCCTACAACAAACATGATTGTAAATACAGGGGACTTGCCGGTGTTGTGTGATTAAACTTCATCAACTGCAGGTTAATGAAACTACAAAAGATTCAGAGGAGCAGTAATTACAAGAGCAGCAGTCTGGACGTTCACGCTCACAGCTATCACAAATGTGTAGCTGTACTCGAGTTCTCAGGTGCCTTCATCTCCAAAATATGCAGTTCTTTTGCCATCAAGTGTCATTTGTGTTATATTTATTACAAGGAGGTTACTGCAAAAAAGAGCAATATTGGGATTGAAACCAGCATGAAATAGTTACATGTCTTAAACAGCCGAACATTCATCATTCAACGGTGCTGCCTCTACTCAGCCATCAACTCATCATGTCAAACTTTATCGCAGCCAATAAGGACATGTCAACCCTCATTTTAAACTGCAATTTATGTTGTGATACAGTCTGAGCATCTATTATTGCTGCCTAAAAAGTTAACAAAAGAATGTGCCAGCACTAGCCCAAAGGGTCCCATAAATACATCCACAAAGTCATTCCGCCAACATCAGCTCTGCTAATACATACACGCCAATATTAAGCAGTCATTATTCAGGTGACCTCAGCACCGCCAGATATAAATCAATACATTCTTGTCATACCTAGTTTTACAGCTCTCAGCAGCCTCAATTCAGTCGATAGAGCTGTTTCAACCACACACAAGTCGGTATTGGTTTGATAAACTGGACTGTAATGTTTAGGGTCCATTACATGACCAAAATCTGATTGTATTCTGAAAATATGCATAATAGTTTGTTGATATATTATAATTGTAGAAATGGAGCGTGGTACTTCTTGCTTTTTTCTTACTAATGGCAGTCAGTTTGAATCCGCAAGTCCCCAATGCCTTTTTCACCTTTCATCAAGGTATTTTCTTCTTTCTTGTTCTTCATAAAACCATTTTCCGCATTAGGTCAGATTAAACCAGCCAGCCATGTAGAAAAGGCATATCATGTGGCGTTTGAAATGTTTGGATGTTGAGTTGTGCCAGTCCTCATTGGTGTACGCACTTTTACAAGGGTTAGGTTCAGACATTGACAATATTGCTGATGGTGTCTGAATTCTGGGCTGGTTACAGTCGAGTGTGTGTGTTCCTTGAGCTATGTGGATTTCTCTGTGGCGTCCTAACCACACTCGATAAATATGAGTTTGTGGCTGGACCGTGCTGCCTCAGGAATGCTCACATGTGGTGGAGTAGCTCTCACCACCATTGACTTACATGGCTTTTGGACATTGAGGTTTCTATGAGGAGACCGGCAATGGGAGGCCGTTTGACGTTACCCCTGAAATCCAATCTTAGCAATGCCAGTTTCCTCTCTGGATCAAGTCAACTAAAGCGTGTTATTTGTTTATTTTCAGGTCTGACCCCAGCAACCATCACCATGTTGTTTACTGACAAAAAAATGCTCTAAATTATGGTTTTCCCATGTTGGAAACAAACAAAAAAATGACAAAAACATTTCCCAGATGAAATTGCTCTGCTAAGAAGTTCATTCTGTATTTATTTATCCAGGGCTTAAATGCTCTCACGGCCTTCAAGACGACAAAGTTATGGACAGACATAACTATTTGACTCCAAGTGTTGATTTTGGGCAAAAAATGGACCAGTTCAGGAATCTTCGCTTGAATCCAAACCAAATATGAAGAACGATAAGAGTGGTCTTAAGTGTAGGCATTCATCAATAAGACGTCTAGACCAGAATTAGCAATGGTAAGTATCCCAGTGGAGTCATAATGCCCACTAGATATCAGCAAACACTTTCTGTTTCTGCTCTGAATTCAAACTCCCCACCCAAACCATAATAGGACAAAACATTAACTACTAAAGCAGCCAAGCAGCACTAAAACGTAACGAAAGAATAAATCAATAAATAATCAAAACCAGTCAAGAGTCAAAATGAGGTTTGTTCCTTAAATAACATTTTAAAGCTTGCTCATTAAGCACAAGCAGGCAAAATACACCAGCAGAAAGTAGCAAATTGCTCCACAAGCAGCAAAAAACAATTATCCAGAGAGAGAGTCAGTTCTGGTGTGGTCAAGCCATTAAACACTATTTCTCCAAAGCATCAAGAGTTTGAGGAAAGAAGTCATTATAAATCACAGTACTATGAATCGCCTCCGACATCCGTCATCAGAGACCAATCTGTTGTCTCCCATAACTGGCTGGACAAGGGTCATTGGCCTAAGGCGCTGTGGAGACTCTATCCCTCCACAGGACAGATGCAGTGGCATAAGCGGGGCCCGGATGCCCCCCTCTCTCACTGCTGACCCCCTTCTCTCCTGCAGACTCTGAGAAAGGGTCTTGAGGTTGAGAAGGTCCTGGGGACTGGACACATTGCAGCATTAATTACACACTGAGTTACCATTGAGCCTAATGTCTGGCCTCCCCCATCGGGTTAACTCCTTCCTGACAGCAGAGAAAGTAATGGGGCCTCCGTGGCTCGTTGCTCTCAGACAGGTCCCGGTGCTGTGGTGACTGACAGCCGCTAAACGCTTCAGGCCCTTGGAGCTGAAGATAATGGAGGTGTGAGGTGCGGTGCGGGGTACACTTCATCCCTTCAAAGGCCTTCTCTGACATGGCCTTGTGCAAACAAAGAGCTTTTTTAGGAGTGTTATCTGTCAGAGGCCGGCCCCATGACATCCTCACTGCACCTCCACTGGCACTTTACACATAAGACGAAGGAGAGAGACAGGATATCCCCCTGGTCAGTACTAAAGTAAACACAGAGTGAGGAGGAAGTCTAGCAATGGGACTACAATCATACTGTTAAAGCACTTCAGAGACCTTTTCCAACCCCTATAGAGTAATAATGAGGGTACTTTCCATATTAGGTATTGAGTCTATACCATAAGGTGCATGTACAATCTCTTGAGTGTCATGAATGCATTGTAGGAAAATAAAACATTGCTTTTGTTTCTTGTTCAACTAATGTTATCTACGCTGCCATCTATGCAATTTCTGCTTAATCCTGGACCAGGCCTAAAAGGCAACAGTCCGGACAGTGGTACTAACTGATCACCTTTTTGCTTCCCTCACTCGAGAGTCGTGACCCTGAGATACTTGAACTCTTCCACTTGGGTGTAAGTACTCCCCACCAACATAGGGGTTCAAGTAACCCTGTTACCTGTCTAAAACAATGGCATTTGGCCAGCACATTTAGATGCTGATTCCTTTTATATAACCCTTATTGCATCCGCTATTTAGTGATAATGACAGCTGGTGAATGCAATGACCATTCCTGCACACCACTTTTACAACTTGTTTTACTGCACCAACTGTGCAGTGGCGGTTTTACACTGCATCTCCCTGCCCACAGTAATACAGGATCAGGTATTGTGTCATCTGCAATCCACGGTGGGCTGCCACAAGCTTGCGATAATGTATTCAAAATGACTTCCCGTTTTCCCTCATCCTGAAGACAGTATGTATAATCACAGAGTCGCGGCCTCTCACCTTCGCTGTGTTGACGGGGGCAGCGCTGTGTAATCAGATAGCAGCGTCCGTACAGTATTGCCGCTCGTGTTTCGTTTGATTAATTCATAGCCTACAGGATCAGAGAGATAGAAAAGGGTGCGCGGCGTGAGATCATGACCCTGGAATTCCAAACAATAACCATCTGGGGCCAAGAAGCTCTCACTTTTTGCTTTGCACTTCCTTTCTCCCTGGTGTTTCCTCGGGCTGTTCTCACTGATAGATAACATGTTCAAACACACATCAACACACACCTGCAACGGCTGCTTTGCATGTGGAATCAACCAGCCATGTACTAAAATATGTCATGACATGAAGGAAATAGCAAACTTCTTAAGCCAACGGCGCATATTACCACTATGTGTGAGATTGCAGATCCGCTTGGAAAGGTTTACAAGATGTTTTACTGTAGTTGGATTTATTGACAACTAGTATGAATGCTTTTTGATGGATGTTTTCATAGGTAACTTTGTCAACTTGTAGTTGTAGTAGTAATATCCAGCAAAGTACCTCATCTTTCCAATCAAACTCAAGGACGAAAAGGGGTATTCTTTCTGTCAGGGAGTCAAAAATGTTCACACTTACTTATTCATTACCATTTTGGAAACAGTGGTTTACCCTCTAAGCACCCAGTGTTGAAGCAAAGAAAATAATCCATGGCAAGGATTTCATGAATCTAATGTAATGCACTGGGAATGTGTTTCTCTGCATTACATACTAAAATATGAGGTTTTTTAAAAGAAGGATGGTCCGAATTAACCGTTTTTCTCCAAGTCTCCAAATGTCAGATCTTATCCTGCGTCTCTTTGGTTGTTGAGATGAAGTGACGTGGTTTATTCTCTTTCAGCTGGTTGCTGCAGGGTCGGGGATGATAGATGAAGTGTTACTTTGTGGGCTATTTTTAACTTTTCCAAAGTAATGTTTCAGTCAGACACCGCATCTGGAACAGGCTTAAGGGCTAAAGCAGCATGGGCTCAAGACTTTGCCATTTGAGACTGCACAAGTTAGCATAAAACAAATGTTATAGTTGTTTATGTGCCATGACACGACCAAAAGAGCCTTGTTAATGCTTTCAGGGGATGATGAGTAACTCTTTAAATGAGCCTGGACAAACTTGAGTTACATTAAATGGCTTTCTCTGTTTAAGACATTGCTCTGACCAGGCTATCACTTGTTATTATTGTCCCACACGTTGAGTTTATTTCCAGGAAACCACTACAAATGTGCAACAGGTATGGTTTGGATTTGCAGCTTTGAATGGAAAGCATCTGGCTGTCGTGAATGATCCTTGTTTGTTGACTATAGCCTTGGACCTTCGCTGGTAAACCCCTTTCTTTCCCCAAATCTTGGCTAAATAATTCATCTCCCGAAAGAGGACAGGAATAAAAAATCATGCTACTACAGCGACAACTCTTCTTTTATTATGGGGCTCACTGCGGGACAAAGAGTATGAACAAGTTGTGAGACAGTTCTAAACAGGCAAAAGGTCACATGTATATAGAGCTTTTCTACTTTCAAGGCACTCCAAGCACTTCACTTCAAGGAACCATTCACCCATTCACACAACCAAACACCAATGTTACGAAGACTCTGCTGGTGTTGTGGGTTTTGCAAAAGGACACACAGCAGCGTTCAACGATGGGAGCTGGTTTCACACCTGTTCCCATCGTTGTCGATCTAACTGCTCAATCAATGATGTGTTTATGTCAGGAGCAGGATTTGAACCGCCAACTTGAGCTACTGCCACCCAACAGACCACAGATGTAAGGATTGTCTTCATGACCTTGTCCTAAAGTGGGATTATCCAGAATTTTTTTTCAAAATCCCTTTCTGTCACATGCAAAAGTTACAGAATGCTTCAGGAATCTAAAAACATGTACAATAGCTCCCCTCTCTCAGGGGCTGGGACTTCCCTGAAAAAGAGATTCTGAAAGGTCAGCAGGACTTTCTTGGTTAAAGAGAGATCAATACATTTAAAGCTAAATATTTTTGATTGCATCAAGTAGGTTGTCTGCTCCACAAAACAGTCTTTGAAATTATGTGTTTTTGGACATCACTGCCATATTAAGTCATGGAGAACTCTTGCCAATGAACATTTTATTTAACAATTAGCAAAGTTTATCACTAAAGAACAACTGATGGTGAAATATGGTTTTGCAAACACTTTTCCTACTGTGTATGGCTGTTTATGTGTGTGTCCCGTTAATGTTTTTATTGTTGTTCTTTTAGCAGTACAACACTATACAACACAAATCACCTGAACAATGCTGAGGAAACAATCCAAAATGTTGAATGCCAAAAAAATCATAGAATGCAATAGATATGGCCCACATTTAAAAAAATATTGCTACAATTGTTTTTCACATCAATCAACCATGAACCGAAAGTCAAAAAACAGCACTTATCTCACACCCTCATTGGAAGGAGTCTCATGCGCCTTCAACAATGAACATACTTTAAATTGAATTCAGCCAACTAGACTTTCTAATAAAATACTGTTTCCTAGAAAAATGGGATACCGTGAATGATAACCTGTCCACCTCCGGGCCCTGCACCCCCTGAACTGGACGTGCTATGGGTGTGCCCGGATGAGGGCTGAGACCACACCCTGCCTAATAGACCAAACAGCCTCCAGTCAAGTGCAGATATGCCCAGAACAATGCAGCGGCCAGTCATGAAAAATGCCCTCGTGTCTGCAGCTGTAGCATTGTGGCCCCATGCAGCTGTCTAATATCCCATTGTGTTACCAACCTAACCACAGTGTCCACTAACAACTGTATATATAGCACATAATGAGTTTTCATCAGCAACACTCTCACTTTATATCACTATTTTAAACTTTATACAAGAAAAGGGTGTTCCCCAAATGTTACGATTGTCATGGGATTTTCATCCAGTAATACACTTTATATTTCTCCTCAAAGATTTGATTGTATTATTTCTTAATTGTTCACAAAAGTACAACAAATACATGCTCTACCCCATGAACTATGATTGATTGATTAGTGAAGAGAAGACTGATTGAGGGATAGGAGGTCTACTATAACATTCCTATTACATTTGCTGTCTTATTCCATGCACTTACATATACTATATCTCAGTAGAAATGTGTTTGTGTGGTTACAAGAAAGAACAGGAGACTGCAAATGGTCCAAACCAGTTGTGTATATACTATGTTGGTATATTGATATATATGAGGTATGCAAAAACTATCATGGGCTTGGGTATACAGGACTGCATTCTGACCAGTTGATTAAAACACTGGGCCATCGATTATTTTAGTTTTGAAAGCAGCAAGTGATAATGACTGGGATAACAGAAATGAGATTGTATTCAAGAACTACCGGCTTTAAAGCATAATATTCATAATTACCTCCAGTTCAAGTATTTGGCTTCATTGAAAATCCCCATGTAGACAGAGGGAACCTGTTTTGGTTTTCAATTCTGCTCAAAGATGTCTCCCCTGACAGTAGATAGCATGGGATACAGAGCAGCTTAACCTGGTTTAGCTTTTTGGAAATACGGTATATGGAAAATGTGCACTCCGAGCGTATTTGTTTTTGGATGTTTTATGGTCGCAGATGTGGGTCCTGCAGTGCCAGCGTCACTCCAGACTTCAGTGTCTCTGTGCTGTTGAAACCACTAATTACAGCCTCGTCAGAAGTGAGACTAATTAGCACATAGCATAACAAGAGAATACATTGAAGTGGCACTGTGTTTTATAGAAGCTTAAGCAATTAGTAGTTCACTTTAGAACCTAAAGGTAAACTGTCTTTCTTTACTTGATTATTGCAACTTCTAATTCTGTGCTGTAAGGTGTTGCAACTTAAATTTCTCATTGAACAGAAAATATATGCATTATATTCATCTCCGTGACTTCCTCATTGCTCATTTTTCATTATCAAAAATGAATAATTTAATCTAATCTTGTTACTTTACCAGCTGATATTGCTAATATTGTTTATTCTGGTCATATTCTCTGCTGCTAAATTACAATATACACATTTGTAAATACCTCTGAACCATTTTGTTTTATTCTATTTTATTGTTTACTTATTATTTTAATTTTATAATCTTTTATCTCAAATAATATATTATGTGTGCAATTTGAGTGCTCTTATTTCCTTTTTTTTCTCTGCTGTACTGTGCTGTACTGTACTGTAACGATTGCATTGAAATGTCCCACTGTGGGACGAATAAAGGAATAACTTATCTTACAC
>JAPMNZ010963897.1:0-31193 GCA_029875035.1 Pomatoschistus microps | reverse complement strand
AAAAATGACTTAATTACACAAACTCGTCTTGTCTGTAATTGCTCTTTGGGTTAAACGACAAAACCTGTTTTGTGCACTTTACTTTTATACCGCAGCAAACATTTCTATGTTTATTTGTGTTGATCCAAGGCCACGTTTTTTAATAAAGGGATGGAAACTAAAAATGCTTTTTATATCCGATTAATCGAAAAAATAATCGACCGATTAATCGATTATTAAAATAATCGTTAGTTGCAGCCCTAGTGGACTGGCACACGCCACAGCTCACACTGGAGGAGTCGGTCTCATTTCATTTTCGTGCTGTAACAGACTAAAGGTCCAAAAACGAGGACACAACACAGTGCCACAATAGTCCGATGGGCCGTAGATTTGCGTACTTCTGTTTCATGTCCAGTGCAATGTTCTCTGTGTGGTTCAGTGTTGTCAACAAAACCATGGGAGAGACTGAACCAACTGTGTGGTCACTTACGTCCCCAGCCTACAGGTTATTATTTTAGTTATATGGATATGCTTAAATAATGAATAATTATACTATAGTAGAGCAAATTGTTGACCTGCTTTTATTTTTACCTTAATTTGCTGGACGTTCTCACTATACTTTTGGAGTGAGAATATAACCTGCTTTAGATTTGCTCAAATTTGAATATGAATTGAATTAACAAAATAAAACACACATTTTAAGATCAATTATGACAATACACAACATTACGATTACAAATAAATGTATATAAAATGTATATGAATATAACATTTTCTCATGATAAAATACTGTATGCCCTGTTAAGTTTCACAATATTGTGGTCTGATGCAACACAAGTTCCTTTTGTTTACCTCTTGTTTTGCTGCCACAAAGGAAGTAACTTCAGATACAGACTTTGGCCCAAACATTAAGTCCTTTGTTCATGTAAGGCATTATAAAAGTAAAACGTAAAGTAAATATCAGGAAATATCTGTTCTGTGAGGAGCATACTGTGATAACATTGTATCTTGAACAGACAGATCTTGAACCAGACAGCAATTTTCAAAACTACTAATTCCCTGCAACTTTGAGAAACTCCTTTTGAACATACACACTGCAAAAAATGTTGAAAATAAGTCAAACATTTCTCAAATTTCATAAAATGTGTCCTAATTTGACCAAATTTTGACTGCCTTAAAACAGGATTTGCCAAAGGGACGAGCAAGATTAACTTTAAAAGGACAAAATAAATGTCTCCCTTGGAATAAGAACGTTTTTAATATAAGATTAAATGTTCCATTGGCAAATCATGTTTTAAGACCTTCAGAATGTATTCAAATTAGGATAAAAACCACAATTAACTACAGCAATTATTGACAAATATTTTATCATTTATTGCAGTGTAGAACTTATTTTTTCTCTGGTTTATTTTTTGGGGGTTGTGCACACTCTTTTGGCCCTACAACCTTTGTCCTTGTTTTGACACGAACAAACGTCTCAAGTGGTGATCTCCTTTGGCTGAGTGCCGCTTCACGGCAGGTCACTGTGCTCTTTTGAGGCGTGTCCGTCAAATGAAGAATCTCGTTATGTTTGCGCCGCTCCAAGAATATACAAGCATATAATTATGATCTCACACAACACCTGTGCGAGAGGGCGGCCTGTGGCGCAGATCACCTCCAGTCACATGTTCCACTACTTGTGCCTCAAGTCTGCTCGCAAATGTACGTGTGCGGCGATTGACCCTGAGATGGAGAATTCCAGCATTATCTCTTTGTCCTTGTATTGTTTTTATTATAAGCCTTCCACCATGTAAACCAGAGGTGTATACACTTTTTGGGGCTACTTTCATCAACTAGACTTGTCCAGGGGTATTGTTACAACTGTTTTGACTGGATTCAGCCTTATTTTAGCAGTAGATGAGTAGAAAGGGCCACATGAGTACATGTTGAAATAGTCAAAATCAATGACAGAACTGAAGCTTTATAGATACTTTACTGATCCCCTGTAGGAGAAATTCAGGTGTCCAGTAGCAGCAGAAACACATCCATCCAACAAAACAAAACAATTAAAACTAAAAGTAGCTAAAATGGGAATAAAATAAAAACAGACGCACATTGAGGGATCTGCTGTATTGGCAGAGATTGAGAAGAAGAAGACGACGACACTGAATGTATGCTTTTGATTTGCAATGGCTAATTTTGGGTCAGCAAAGCAGAGGAACACAGGAAATGACACGGCGTGCCGCAAGTGGCCCCTGGGCTTTAGTTTGGACAGGCTTGATGTAAACGGGTCTAAAATGTGAGTATACACATACGCTACTCATAAGTAATTGAAGAAGTACATGGAGGAGACAGAGTGATGCCCTCGGCACAAAGCAGGTGATGGGAGAGAGGGTATATTTATGTTTGTGTTTGGGTGTTTTGTGTATCTAATACCCCATGGTGGGGTATTGCATATTACTGTATGTACTGCACAGTATCAAATTTGTACTCTGTTTGTTGATTAATTGCATTGTATTCTGTACATCAAAACTGCGTTATTGTAAAGACATGAAATTGTGTTCTGCAGATTTGAAATAAATCTTAACTAACCAATAAAGGTAAAGTGATCTGCGTGTTCCACTCCAGCTGTACTCTAAGTGGCTACAGACTGTAAACATTTGGACTCCTGCCCCTGACCGATCATTGCACCAAACGCAGCCTAATAATAGACACACCTTGCCGTCCAGCTGCTGCAGAGGCGAGGGTGTCCGCCGGGGCAGGGATGCATTCGCAAATGGAGGCTAAGTGGATCTGAATGGCTCCAAATTGCCTCCCATTAGAAATAAACATGGATTATACTTCAGGCTATTTTCACTTTCCCATGCACAGTTTTATTAGTGATTAAGATGGCCAGAGAGTCACGGTCAGAAAGCGTCTCTGCGAAATGATTATGTAGTTTATTTTTTAAGCTTCTTAGAAAGTGGTTCAAACTAGTGGGTTAAAAGTATTATGGCAAAGCGGCCAATTATTTATTAAATGTATAAAAAAAAAATATTTGGTTGTTACATTGAACTGTTCTGTGTCTCTGAAGAGGGAGCTGAGTTTAAGGCAAAACTTTGAATCAGCAAATTACCATAAAAACATGGTGAATGGAACATGAGAAAGTTCGTGGAACTGGGTTTAGTTCGAGTCTGAAATGTGAGGTATTCTCTTGTGTGGCAGTACAGGCGTGGCCTTTTTGATTAACCAGATTATCAGGTACCAGATGAAAGATGCAGATACTTGATGGTTTTAATTAGGGCGGCCCGAGAAGTCACTTAAAGGAACACACAGGCCTAACTTTTATTACTGCCAAACTGTTCTGTAATTCAAGTGAACAGAAAGTAGTAGAAACTACTGCAGTTTTCTGCTATTTGCAAAGTGTATGAAAACCTGTTGAAGCTGACAAAGTTGTATTTTATTGTACAATTTTGATTTTTTTTTCTTCAATTTCAAAATATCCTCCATTGTGCAGTTCTATTGTAGACCCTTTCAAACTGACTTTTTACAATTCAAAAGTCTTTAGACCGTTGTATTTGTTGGATTATGGAGGATTTACAATGAGATATTTGAACAACATAAGCCTATTTTCTTCATTTAATATTGGTTTAACAACAGTGGAACATACAATCTTTTGTTGTCAGTCTAATTTTGAGCCAACTTTAATCAATCAATCAAAATCACTTCGGCCACTTCAAATATGACCATGTTTTGACATTGTGGCAGAGCTCACTGGCAGGCGGCCAAAGTCTCACGTATGGATGGGGGACCACTGAGCCGCGGCTGCACGCCTCATTTACCACCAAGCCAAGTAGAAAGGGAGGTCTGGAATCCTTTGTCCCACTCTGCCCTGGATCTACCAGAGGGCCAGAGGTGTTTGGGAAAAGTTTGCAGAGTTTTAGTTGTGCTGCTGCGTTAGCGATGTCGAAGGGGAAACACGGACCAATGTTAATTTCTAGGATAGATTCTACAGTTGGATTGTTGCAATGTTCTCACCCAAAACCCATGCATTTCAAGACAATAAACCCCTGAAATATGCCTCTTCTTGAAATCTAGATGATTTAGTCCCAGAGATAATTTTAATGGAAGTTACATGGCAAAAGGGCGTCAAAGCAGGTTATTCCGGTCTCATTATTCAACCTAAATGCTTATAAAGTAATTCTCCTCTGTTCAATGCTACTTCTCAAACAATACATGTGTTCCCCCAGATAAAGTACCTGTTTACTTTGTTCTCTAACTATTGAGTATTCAGTAGCATTGGAATTTTTCGGTTTGTGTGGATCTATTGCTTAACTTTATTCTTTTATTCAAAACCTCTGACGCAATATTGGAGACAGATGGCATTGCTTCAGACCTGTCTGGCATGTGTAAATGTTTAGCTTGTTGACTTTTCTCTCCTGTTTGCTGGCCACAATTGCAGGGTAAATGTAGAAATGCTCGCTCTGTCTGAGGCCTGCGCTCCCTGCTCCCTGATTACAGTGAGTCGGCAGTGGCAGGACGCGTCCCATTGTCACATTGTGCAGCGCAGGCGTTGGATACCTTCCCAGATTCCCATTATTTCCGCTTGTGTCTTTACAGCCTGTAATGTTCCAGTGCGTGCTAACAGAAGTACAAACGATAATGGGGCGTGGATTATCTGACTGCGCCAACTGTCAGATCATTTCCTAGTTGTGTGGTTGGAGAGGACGCCTCGGCCTGTGGCACACCAGACAATAAGCATTTATTTGTTTACTGTGCCGGGAAGGCATTGTTTTTTGTACGAACAGCAGCTCACTATGCTGCAATCCAGTTTAGCCTCAAAAGGACTATTCATTTCCCAGTCATTACTTTTTAACAAACCTGTGGATGATCCAATCCGTCAGGTTCCTAAACCCTGAACCCTCGCCATTTAGCTTTAATTTAATGAAATGTAGCAAGTTGGTGGGCTATTGTCAAAAAATAAGGTTTAAATGAAGTTGGATCCTCAGGCTGGCATAACAGATGAGACGGTCCAGAGTCGATGTCGCTTTGATTTAGAAAATCACTCACAGAGGAAGCAGGAAGACATCATGGCTTGAATGCCACAGCAGCTCTGCTTACTCAGTTCTGAGAGGCTTCTTTCTTCTCTCGCGCTCTAAGCATTTCCCTTTGCTACTCATTTGTCAGGGAACATGAGAAAAACACGCCGAGTGATGCAATCACACGTACAAGGTTGTCTGCGCGTCTGTAGGCAGATAAGAAGCACTGAGCTTTGTGTCTCAATTTCAACTAACAGAAGTCATGTTCCTTATATTCTTCTGTTTATTCTAAGGTGTTTTATTTTGTGTTTTATTATATGATGTGGATCGCTGTCTACCATTGCTCGTCATTGCTATAAGATAAATAAATATCGGTACCACATCATGGTATAAACAACACTTTTTATCTTGGAGTTTACACAAAAAGTTGAAGAAAAAAACCCAAAACTGACATTGGAAGTGGATTTACAATAGTTGAGTGTAGAATTGTTTTTAAGTTTATTTTATGATATTACATTGAAAATTATTTTTGCATTTTGTGGATAAAGCCTCCTTTTTTCTCACTGTGGCATCTACTTCCCGCTTCTGTCCATCACTAACATCCCTTGTGTGTGTGTCCCCAGCTGGTGGAGACGTCGCTGAAAGGCGAGATCGCATTCGACCCGTGCTGTGCCTACTACCTGTGGTTCGTCATGGACTTCTGCGACGGCGGCGACATGAATGCGTACCTTCTCTCCCGCAAACCCAGCCGCAAAACCAACACCAGCTTCATGCTCCAGCTCGGCAGCGCCTTGGCTTTCCTCCACCGCAACCAAATCATACACCGCGACCTCAAACCCGACAATATCCTCATCTCGCAGAGTCCCTCCGCTGCCGGGGCACCAGAACCGACCCTCAAAGTGGCCGATTTCGGGCTCAGCAAGGTTTGCTCCACCTCCGGGTTGAATCCGGAAGAGCCGGCGAGCGTGAACAAGTGCTTCCTGTCCACGGCATGCGGCACGGACTTCTACATGGCGCCCGAGGTGTGGGAGGGGCACTACACGGCCAAAGCAGATATCTTCGCTCTGGGCATCATCATCTGGGCGATGGTGGAGCGGATCACCTTTGTGGACGTAGAGACGCAGAAGGAGCTGTTGGGCAGTTACGTTCAGCAGGGCTCAGAGATTGTGCCGCTGGGGGAGGCTCTCCTGGAGAACCCCAAGATGGAGCTTCTGATCCCGGCGCGGAAGAAGAGCATGAACACTCACATGAAGCAGCTCATACGGGACATGCTGTCGGCCAACCCCCAGGAGCGGCCGGATGCCTTTGAGCTAGAGCTAAGACTGGTGCGGATAGCGTGCCGAGAGATGGACTGGGACACGTGATGGTACCTGAACGCACCATCACCTCGCAGAGATGTCAAACCGGTTCCAGAAAGGGCCAATGTGGCATCAGGTTTTGATTACAACCCGAGCAGGAGCACACACTAGACTCTACCCATCCACTCAAAATGTTCAGGTTAAAACTGTAGTCCGGTGTGCTCCTGCTTGGTTGGAACTAAAACCTGCAGCTACACCGGTTCTTCGAGGACCAGTTTGACACCCCCGATCTACTGTGTGGTCACGGACTCTACGGAGAGACGACCGTTTTGTAACTACAGACGATGGTTAGAGGGTTGTCTTGTTTTTTGTTGTCATGACAAAAGCCACTGTTCAAGCACATATGAAGTCCTGTACTCGTCTTGAGTTGAAACCCAAGAGGAGGACCAGTCAAACCTGCTGTCGCTGCGCTGAACTGCAGCTCTGTCTCAGGCCAATCACATCTCAGCTTCCACTTTGTCCAAGTATAAACATTGGTTTCATGCAATGTGGTGAGAATAGAATATCCACTATTCGCAAAACTATAAATTTACGAAAGTTTGTTGTTGATTCCACCTTTCTATCTGGCCAATACAAATGTTATGGTGTTCATTTTCACCCTTTCAGATTTCCTGGTACTCATGTAACTAAATTAATTACATATTTAAAGAAATATGTATCTACTAATGTAATCTAATCTAGACTTGTATATCTGCCTATTCTAGCTCAACTTTTTTTCGTGATGCAACCCAAATCTCTATTTTTGGCTGTAAAGAAGATTTATAGCCTTTTTTTCATTCCATTGTCGGAAACCAATCTGTATACTTGCACGCGCTTGAAAGCCCACAAATAATAGCAGGTTCGCGGTTGCCTGCAAATGCCATCTCCGCCGCGGTGCTACGTTTTCCTCCCTGCAATACGCTTCTTCTCAATCACGTCAGCATCCATCTGAACTCTGCCTGGACCTCCACCACCAGCACTAACTGTGGCGCACACTTTTGGCATCACACAGTCCCAGCCGCTCAGGTAAAAACCAATTAGAATGAATGGGATTTGTAGGCAAACCGGGTCTGGATTGGGCTTCTCGCTTCTTTTGTACAGACAGGAAACCCCAAAACACTGGTGCTGGACCGTGCATTCTCTTTTCTCTTTACAAAGCTGCTTATTTTTGGGGCGGGTGGGATGTTGACGGGTGGGGTGGCTTTATCTGCAAGGGTCCAGCCATATGTTCTCGCGGTACGCTTTTTGTTGTTGCTTTCCATCTCCTTTCAGATAAGTTCTAGAGACGCGCCCTTGTAACGTGATGAAACGTGAAGAATGTAAAAATGGAGGGAGAATTGACTGAATACTGCAGAGCCTTAAAACAAGTACTTCATGGCTGATGCAAGAAGAGTATTTCTGTCTGAAGTTTGGATTTAGCAAAGCAGATGAGGAACTTAGATGTTCGTAGTAATTACTTGAACAGAGAAAGAGATGGCCAAGCTCATGACACATGCAAATGCTTTGGCATACAAGCACTAAAATAAGTTTGGTGCATCTGTATGTGGGCAAACCCAGAGATTGTGCTGATTTTAAACGTTATATTCGATTTCCATACATTATGCAAGTAGAAACAACCCAATGATAAACATTAAATGATCCATAAGAACGGAGCAAATTCACTTTTTAGTTTCTTCCCCATAACATGACAGCTGTTTTGATATCTTTGGAACCATGACAAGGCGTGCCTTCGGTGAAACCTGTCGAGGCACGCTACTGGATTAAAGTTATGTAACATGTGCATTAATGTGAGTGGTTCGCTAGCAGGAAACGTCAGCTTCCTGTGAGCTGCATCTGTGACTGTAAACAAAGCAAAGTGTTACAGTGACCCGGAGAGTTCCCTTGCAAACGTAAATCAAGACGGCCTACATTTTAAGACGTGCTGGAATGCGTCTCTAATGAACCTTCATGTTGCCGCAACTTGTGATCGCCTTTGTGCGTAAATTGCCGGCGTCTCCCCCAATTGCGCTCAACAAGTAAGAGAAAAAATGCAAAATTAATCTTACATGAAAAATGACTGAATGAGATTGTGTCATGATAGTATGCATTAGTATGCATTAGTGTACATTTCCACCACCTTCATAAAAAAGAACCAGGACATCTTAAAATAATTCACTAGAGGAAATGGTTGAAGACGGCAATATTACTCAACAGAGTGTTGTGCAAAACCCAACATTTCAATCCAAGAGGAGGTGTCTCTGTTTCTAGGATTGTGTTTCAATTTCAGAGCAGGTGGCAACACAACTCTGTGAGAAATTATCTGTTTTTTTTTGACTGACAAAGTTGACTATTTTATGTGGATTTTCCCAAGGATTAGAGAAATTGGCTCTAAACTATGATCCGGCTCTTGACGCTAACCATAGTTACCTTGAAAGATTTTGTCAGCCGTCCTCCGACACAATGTTGAAAATGTTAAACTAGGGGCTCTTGGAATGTCGGGATGTCACAGGAACCAATGCATTTTTATGGCGTAAAATGTAACCCATCCCTTCCATTGTCTTTATCATTTATGCCTTGAAAAAATAATGCTGAGTCTGATATCAAAATTAAAACAATGCACAATGACTGCATGACATTCACAAATTGCAAATCTGAATAATCCCGATTTGCATCAATATCTCTCTTCTCCCTGTCTGCAATCTTCCCTCCTGGATTTAGTGGCGCAGTTCTGAATCAACTCGCTGTCATCCGCCATCCGTCTCCTTGCGCATTCCCACACACCTACAACCCCGGTCCTTTGCAGATCTACACGACGTATAATACCGCTGTTAAACCTGATCTCCTCTCGCCGCGTCGCCTCGGGTTCTCCCTTTCCAATCGTAATCCGTAATTCTCCATGCTTCCTATGCGGACTAATTCTTAAGCCTATTAAGTGGTTTGCGCGCTGCACTTGGCGGCGGATCAGACCAGGCGCCTCTTTGACTCGGAGGTCGTGGAGCACAGTTTCACTCTCGAAACCATGTCACGTAATTTGGTTCTGGATCTGTCAGTGTGCGGTTTTGGAACGGTGATGATGGACCGGTTGTGGTCGGTGAACAAGAAGGGTCTTTATTGGTGTGGCTTCCTTGTGCCTTTTTGCGGACGTCTACTTTCGTTCCCAAAATAAAATAAAATCAGATTTTGAATTGAATTTGGGATCAAGTTAACTCAATGTATTTGTGTATAGCCCTAAATCACAACAGCAGTCATCTCAAAGAACAAAGTTGTCTATTCACCAACAACAAATCAGAGAATCAAACTGTTTGAACACAAGAAATTCAATTATTAAGAAATGCATGGGAGACATTCAGTGGCTCAGTTGATAGAGCATTGGCCTTTAATCCTGAAGGTTGTGGGTTCAAGCCCACCATAAGACCTACTTCACGACTCCCACTGATGTCTGCTGTTGTTGCGTCCTTGGGCAAGACACTTAACCCCAATGGATGGATGGATAGAAGACATTGATCCATAACGAAAGAGATGACCAATATCCATAAAAATCCTTGCATTTTAGACCCTTCTCCATCGGAACAACTAAATAAAACCCGTTGGGGGGGGAAAAAGTGAAACCTTGGGGGCCTACATTGACAGAGGGTAGACCAGATACTGCCAAAGCCATGAGCTCAACAAAATTGACTTTAAAATCATATCAAGAATACACATTTTCCACGGTAGCCACCAATGCAATATAATAAGTGTGGCTTGGGGGGAAAATACATTTAAACAACTGACCTAGGCCATATTCTGTGTATTTCTCATTAATTTGAAGGGATTTGCCCAAATGCTATTCTGACTGCTAAACCTCTTACGGCCACACATGACTGTTTGTAAAGCCATGAAGCCCACAGCCACAGTGTAGAAAAACAATAAAAAGCAATTCAGTTTTAATTGTCATTTGCACTCAAACCACATTGGAATACTCCATTGGTTTACTTTAAAAATGTTTGGAATGTAGCTTAATTGAAATATATTTGTATTTGTCACATGGCCTCGACTGGTTTCATTTCTTTTTTTTCCAGCTCTAATGAAATGTATTGAAATTGTGCCCCTTTTCTCCAAACTTGAGAGTTGTCGATGATTTTGTTTTCCTCCAGAGAGCAAATGCATAGTTTTGTATCTGTATTGTTTTGCACATGTGTACAGACTGTGTATAGGGTAACGGGATGAACAAGGTTATTATTATTATTATTATTATTATTATTGTACAACGGAATCGTCTGCACCCTTGTTTTTTAGGGCGCACTCGTTTGTATAAAGTCGTGTTGGGTTTCCTCCTCTCATGTTTTTGTCAATCATTAAAATACATGCCCCGAGTAATACATTTATTACTGACGGCATGCTGGAGAGAATCAGGCTTTTGTTGGCATCATGTCTTTCAGATAACAGCGTGGGAACTGGCTAAAGCTACTGGACTTTAATGCAACAATGGGAATAACCAAATGATAAAAAATGGTGTGTTCTTTTCTTTTTGTCTAGGCATCAAGCGATAACGTTTATGTAACGCTTGGCTTGATGGTCTTGTTTGACTTGTGAATGGTATTTGGGCACTCCCTGGTGGCAGTAAGTGGTACTGCCGTATACTACATTGCTCAGTCGAGGGGAATGTGAATGCAAACACTTAAAGCTAGGGTATTTTTAGATAAGCTTCTTCAGACAGAATAGTGAAAAGAGAGGCTAATGTTAAGCACCCTAGCTTTAACTTGATTTCAAGAAAGTATATTTTGGTTAAGCGGAGTATTTTTCTATATATTTCCTTCTAAATTGGAGCAAGCACTAATACACTTCAAACTAATTGGTCAAATATTCCAAAGTTTTCCATTTGAGAAAAACAAAAAATGCTGACAAGTCAATTACTGTATATTATTTTGCCACATTTCAAATCATTTTAATTTCTCTCTACATTTGAGAATTTGCTTGTAACAATAACCCACTTCCTAAGCCGTAAATGACTTGATGCCTGTAAATTCCCAAATACAACAAAAACCTCTTTCACTTTTTGAGCAAAAATTATCCGCTACATATTTTGAAAAACCTGTCAATCACTGTTGCATTGATGGATTGGAATAAATAAAAGATAAAATAAACAATCTGGTGTCAGTCCTTTCTTGTCCTGATTGCTGAAACTCACTCCACCTGCCGCTTCCAAATGCACAAGGTTTGGATTCCTCTGGAGCCTCCGTGAAAACCCTAACCCTGTCCTTGGCATGTTCGAGCAAGGTAAAATGACTCAAATTATTAGTTTCAGTTAATTTCTTTAAAGTATTGAATCTGTATGTTTTTGTTTTTTAAAAGCAGTTCCACGGACAACCCAGACTGGAACACTGCCCCCAAAGCTAAGAGAGTGCGTATAATATACATCATTGGTGCAAAAGTGACAGTAAAAATGGCTGTAGGGTATTTCAGAGCAGTTTTCTGTACTTTCTCTGCCATTTTTTCAAATGATATCAATTCAATGCAATCCATTGGTCCATAAGAGGCAGATGACCAATGTTCATAAATGTCCATAGATTTTTAGAAGCAATGGTACTTTTGTTTCCTTTTCTTCATTGTTTTGTTGTTGTTGTACATTTAACGTTTTGAGTAGAAATATTCATAATTGAAGTACATGTTAATAAATCATCAGATCAGGACGACTATTGGACTGTGCTAAAGTTGCTCTGAAATACTCTTAAGTAAATAATTTAGGTATGTAATAGTAGGTAAATAATAATTGGGTATTTAGGCTGTGTACTTTTGTGAATCATTTACCAATGTGTTTTGGTCATTTAAATTAGAGATCAACAAATATCTTCAAAGGTAAATTTAATACTTTTGGTGATGTAGAAATGGAGGACATGAAATCTGTTAAGATAATTTATTCGGAAATTTCAACTTGTGTTGCATCACAAGTTACAGACTGTACGAATGAGGAGCACACAAGATGAGTGAACATGAACTCTATACCAAAATAAAGTATAATCTCTTACTTTAGAAGAGCAAGTATAAAATACTGTATATTCCATAAGGCAAGTTCTGTGAAGACGTCACAATCAGGACACTCGGCCCCATTGTTTTTGTCATATTTATTTACACACACATCTCACTTTTTAAAAGCTGTGCGGGGCAGAGCCTGGTTAGTACTATGATGGGAGACTTCCAGGAACACCAGGTGCCACAGTGAGGCGGCTGTAAAGTGCCAAGGTGTTCTTGTGTCCTTATAGGCAAGACACTTCACCCACATTGCCTAGAATGAGTCTGTGTGTGTGTGTGTGGTGATGTCAGACTGGTTGCCTCGCTTCCGTCAGTGTGCCCCGTGGCAGCTGTGGCTACAGTAGTTTATCACCACCGTGTATGGAGAGAAAGAATAATGACATGGGAAGTATCTTTAAGTGTCCTGAAAAGTACTGTATAAAACCAATGCATTAGTTAATTTTTGTTTAGTCTTTGAAAGTGACAGTCTATTGTGGCGTTCAACTCAGAGACAGATTCTGCACCAGATTATAGTTGCACGGATAGTTTCTATCTGCAGTCCCTGGTAACATGAACATATAGGAATCTACAATGGTTTATAGAGAACACACACACTCAGCATCACACCTGCACATCACAACCACACCTCACACTTACATCATATGAAATCACTAACTGAAAATGAGTTGACACTAACCATAAAATCAATCAATTTCATACGGTAGTTCATATATCATTACACAACACATACAATATTTGAGAATCTATTACCCAGTCTACATTAAATCCAGAAATTGTGACATCACTGTAATAATCGAACTTAAGCTAGTTCTGAGTGGTCCAGTCAAAGTGTGTGTTTCTGCAGATGAGCGCTCTGCAGGTCCTGCCCTGCACCGTGTCCCAGCTGCTGGGCTCCTCTCTGCTCCAACACGAGGCCTTTGCAATCAGGGACCTGGAACTCCACCAGGTATCGCTGTAGTCTGTCATGTTCATGGCTTTCTGGTGTTACAGGTCCATTTAGAAGTCTGTCTAATCACGTTTCTTTGCGGATAACTTCAACTATATATTCAACTATAATTATACAAACCCATCATAACTATTCTGTTGTTGGTGATAGTAATATAAATACATATATATGTTTCTTATTTTTTTATATATATATATATATATATATATATATATATAGCAATATTATGTATGTGGAGGATCTTTGGTCAAAGTCACATCCCCATCTGAGGAGCTGTGGAGAGCTGAGGACTCACAATTTTTAAAACAAATCTGAACCATCCGATGTAAAGATATGACAAAGGCCAAACATGACAGAACTACTATTTTCAGAATGAGGAACTAGTGACATGTATTTTATCGCATGGTTTCAGTTCAATTTTAGTTGTCTCAAAGTGATCTACTCCAACATTAATATGACATATGCTCACACCTACTCTATCCACAAGGTCTACTCAAACCCTTCATTGTAAACTGCAGATAAAGTGTATAATGTTCTGTCCGTCCGCAGGTGTCGGTGGTGGGCATAGTCCGCAGCTCTTGCCCTTGTGCGACTTATGACCAGTTCTGTGTGGACGACATGACCGGGCCGCCCCTGACCGTCCGCCAGTGGACCAATACAGACACGGTGAGTATGCACTGCACTGTCCAATCGACTTGATTCTTGAAAGAAGTCTCAAAACAGTGAGGAACCAACACTAACTAAGTTCATTCATTTAGTTAAATATTCTCCATTGTGAGATCAATAAAGTTTATCTTATGTCATGGATAAGGACAGTGAGGTCCTTAGACCCTCCTGCATCTTCAAGGAGCGACTCAATAAAAACTCATTGGGAAAAAAAGTTGATGGCTGATCCACCCCACACAGACGGACAGGCTGTAGATTGAGGACTCAGGCTGTAGAACGAGGACTGAGGACTGCACCACATGTGTCCGCTTATCACAGATATACTTTGTCATTTCATATTTCAGAGTGTGAGATGATATCTTCAGGGTCGACCTGCCCTATCCCTAAGCTACCACCAAAGGGAGGGTTGAATTTATTCGCCCTCAAAATTATAAATAACTGTATTTTAGAAAACAGCATTTCACCTGAGAAGACCAAAACTCATTAATACTAATTTACAAAGCTGCTCTGAGCATGATGTCACAGTGATGCAATGACATCATCCTATTAGGGGACTGAGACAGAGGGGCGGAGTTACATGTTTGTGCCAGAAGTAACTGACATCAGCATGGATGTATGCATTTACAAAGGTGCTGGAAAAACATTGTAAATGTCATTTATTTTTAGCAAATGAATAATAAGAAACAATTAAAAAAATTTCTGGAAACTAAACTAAACTAAACTAAACTAAACTGGGTGGAAAAGTATAACCTTTTGGCACACACTGATGTAATATTATTAGAATAATTTCTACATGTTCTGCCTGTTTACCAAACAGCGACACAGGGGAAAATGTATCTAAATATAAATACATCACTTCTTTGTGGTCAGGAGTCGTCTGATCATGTGGAGCCAGAGCCAGGAGTGTACGTGAAAGTGCACGGCAGTCTGCGTGAGTTACAGGTAAGATCTATTTAAAGCACTTATGTTTTGATTGGTTTAAAAATACATTTTGTTTGTCCCAACAGTCGTGTTTCTTTTATCTTTTTTGGGTGGGGTTTGAGGAGTTCAAGTATCTCGGGGTCTCGTTCACGAGTGAGGGAAGGATGGAGCGTGAGATTGACAGGCGGATCGGTGCAGCGTGCGCAGTGATGCTCTCGCTGTATTGGACCGTCGTGGTGAAGAGGGAGCTGAGCCGAAAGGCAAAGCTCTTGATTTACCGGTCAACCTTTGTTCCCTCCCTCACCTGTGGTCATGAGCTTTGGGTAATGACCAAAAGAATAAGACCACGCTTACAAGCGGTCGGAGTTAGCTTTCAAACTTTCAAAGTAACAACCCTCAGCTTTAACAACACGACATCCTGCTTTGCTCCAGGGTCAAAAGTATCTGATGGCCATGAGAATCCGGCGTGTCACAGACCTGAACGAGATCACCTCCCACATGTTAGAAGTGGTGTACGCGCATCAGCAGCTCTTTGGGAAGGTGCAGTACATACTTTGTTTTGAGAGGAATAGAAAATATACGTTTGACATTTGGTGTGCATTTTGCCGTTTCATCTTTAGGGCTGTGACGTGAACATGAACGCGTTACCACAAACACATAAACGAACCAACTCAGCTGGCTTTTCCACTGTTCAAGGCCAGGTTAGTTTTCTCAAATGAATAAATATATATTTTTATTGTTCCAGGGCTAAAGGAGCAGTTGAAACTCACCCAAACCTCATTGAATACTGATGTATTTTTAGCACTAAATACATGTTTTATCTGTTTTTAGGTTTACATAGGTAACGACTAGGACCTGTTTGGTGGTCAATGGCAGTTGTTTTTAAAAAGCCCTATACAAATAAACTTTACTTACTTACTTACTATTCATAAGCCAAATTACAACTTGAAGCTTGGATTGCCTTATTTCCCTCATAAATAATACTCGTTTAGTCCCAACAGAAAGTCTAGGTTGACTCCTTGAGCTGAGAGCTGAGCTCTTTCACCTTTTCACATTCAAAAGCTGATCCAAACATGTGAAATAGGATAGAAAAAGATGTACATAGAACTTTTGAGAGTGAGGAACTGGATCGATCAATTTTATTACAGATATTATTTGTGGTTTGAAAGTAAAGTACCTCAGCTTAAATTAAAGATTTGTATAAGCAAATATGAGAGTGGTCCTAATATAACTATATAATGATATCATTGGTTTCTCTTTCAACATAATAATTCCATTTGTCATTATTTTGTTCTTGTAGCTTAGCTTAGTCCTCAGCCTGTCCACTACATTCAGTTATTTTATTATGATCCCGCTCTCAAAATAGATTAAAAACGTATCTTTGTGAATGGTCTAAAAATCTGCGGCGTTGGCAGGTGCTGCATGTGATCCAGCAGCACTCTGGGAAGAGCGAGGGCATCCACCTCCAGGACCTGGTCACTCTGCTGGACTACATCAATGAGACGGACATAAGGTACCATCGCTGCACTCACTCTGCCACCTGTGTGGGGTTTCTGTCAAATTATTCATACAACCATCAAACTCATTCAAATGAGAAGGATCAAAATAAATGTGTCTTATCTTCAGTCAAATCAAACATTCTGGGATGAAAAAGGACCAGACAATTGAAACTGCAAATGACAAACTTGTAAACTACAAGGGACATTATTAAAAACCAAAGTGTGGTCATTCTGTTGTCTATTAAAGCAAATTTCAAAACACCAGCTCTACCAAAGCCTATAGTCATCAAAAGCCTTCAGCTGGATTTTGGAGTAGATTTTTTCTCTGCAGAGATTGATAACTCATCTACACTACTTATAAATGGGGAAAGTGGCAAAATCTACCGCACCTTAGCATCACAAAGAGTCAAGCCATTTGTTTCTGCTCCAAAGAGTCCAACAACAGATTCAGTCTGAATTTGTTTGTTTTCAGTATTTTCTTGTTTGCATAATAGTGTAAGTGTAAGGAAGTGTTAGAGGTAAACAGTTTTGATTCAATCTCAATCAAGCGGCAAATCGCAAAAAACTACATCGAATTGCAAGTCCTTTGCAGAGCTTTCCCTTTTTTTCACATCATTCTCATAACACACATAGTTTTCTACTGTTGACTTTATTCTGTGTCACATTGTGCATTATAAAAATGAACACATTGATTACCTAGCCAGTATCAGAATCGTGTGCTGACACCAGGAAGTTCTATGATGACATCACACCAAGACGACCCAGTAGCCGACTTTTTATCAAGCGCATGCACCAGTTAGACCCGCCCCCACAGGTTCCTGATTGGACGAATGAATTCAAATTCTTGATGGACAACTGAGGGTGCTCATCATTGGCCAAACTATTCTCAGCTTACAAATCTTACCGGTGGTTGTTATGCCAAAGGGAGGGACCATATTGAATACAGTAATAATGAAAAATACTCTATATAGAAGATACTACAGGGTCATATGGTCAAAAATGTGTATTCTAATTTACAGGCATCACCTTTAATGTCACAATCGGACCAAACTGTGCTGTTCCAAATAAGATGAACGGAGCGTGTTCATGTGTCGTTACAGGAAGTCCTTGGCGTTTCTCACAAACGAAGGTCACGTCTTCTCCACCATCGACGACAATCATTTTAAATCCACAGAAAGTTAGCAGTTCTCTTGCATTTTCTGTTCAAATGTTGTGTTTTGAACTATTGACACTTTTGATTTGGACTTAACTAGTCTGGTGTGTTGTGTTTATGTGCATGTTGATTGTTTTGATAAGAAATTATGAAGAAAAACAAGATTTATTTTGGAATAAAAATAGTTCTATATTACTTTTGTCTACGCCTGAGGAAATAATAATCGTATAAACGTCATTGAAACATATTTTTGAGTCTTAACATTCAACTAGACCTATGATTTGTATGGCCACACTATTGGCTGGCAATTAATACGGTGTACACAAAACGTGGGTCAAACGCATTTGAGAGTTATGTGCTTTATGGTCCTGGAGCTGTTGCCTGGGGGAGTACATCTGTAGGATATGATTCTGTGACGACTCATAATGTAAGTATGTAATCTTTATTTATGTAGCGCCTTTCACAGCCCAGAGTCACAAAGCGCTTTACAATCGTGGGCATTCGTCTCTCACTCCACAGAGAGATGGGAGCGAGGTCGCCAGTACAGGAGGCGCATGCCAGAACTATTGTACATGTTTTTAGTGGTAGGGGAAACCATGCCAACTCCACTCAGAAAAGCCCTATTCCGACCCGGATTCGAACCCAGGACCTTCTTGCTGAGAAGCGAGAGTGCTATCCACTGTGCTGCCCAAAATGCAGTCCCAAAGCTCCTGTTATAGAAATCTTTTAGTGAAGCAATCTGAATTAACATAAAACAGTTATAAGAATAAGTTATTAACTAATTCTCAACTCTGTATTCAAATACAGGCCATAATGATCAGTTGTCATCCAGGTTCAGCTGAGAGATGGAGACGTGCTGCAACATGTCTTTGACCTCATCTGGGTCATAGAACAATATGTTCAGGTCAAAAGCAGATTACTACAAGTATCAGTGTAAGGAAGCGTACAGAGGAGCCTTGAGCGACACATATCAATGTTGACTTCATCTGTGTAATATCTAGAGTAGATATGTCTTTGTTTACTCTGGTCTATTTAATGTCCATGATTTCCTCATTTGTGGCAGACGGTTTCAGACGGCTGCCCGGTGGTATCGGTTCTGTTATTCATTGTAATTGTGCACATTTACTAATGAATAAACTCACACTTTGATTGTTTTACAGCTACATTATTTTTGCTCTTGGCCTGTACAGAATTTCCACAACACTCCCATAGAGTGAAACAATGAAGGAGTGCGACCGGCATTTATAAGGTTCTAACCACAAATTGTAAAACATACAGTAACTGACGCAGTAAAAGCTTTGAACATGGGTTAAGCTGATGATCATCTAAGGTGGGCATAACTCAATTATAATTTCTAAAACATGATTTTCAGATAATACACTTGTGGCACTTTGAGCTAACAATATCATAGATCCATCCAAACGTTTCACACCATATATTGTGCCTCTTAGCCTCATATGTTTGACAGAGGCTCAGGAAACATGCTCTGCACAAACGTATAGTTAGTTTCCTTTGCGCAAGATACTAAACTCGAACATGGAGGAATTGTGCTCAAAACATAGTGCTAAAGCAGTGTGTGTAAATGACGAGGGAAATGTAAAGCACATCTTACAGTATCTATGGCCAAAACCATCCCCTCATCCATTCAACACAAGACAAATTAAATCCAGTCTCACATTAATTTATGTCATTACTCCCTTTTATCCTTGTGCCAATTCTTCCTATTTTAACTTGCTTTTAATTCATCTTCTATTTCCACAATTACGACATAAATCTATCTAAAAAAAGATTATTATAATACAAACAAAGTGAGGCTTAAAGGTATAGGAAGATTTTGTACTTCCAGGTGGATCATCGTAGCAACAGGCTTGTATCACTTCGCTGCCGAACTTTGCACTGTGAGGTAGTTAGTTGGAAATGTTAGAAATGTTTGCTGCTGGACACCTGACTTTCTCCTACGTGGGGTCAAAAAAGTATAACTGACTATTGGTCCTCCTAATTGTCAATCATTCTGGCGATACGTGCTCGTCAAATAAGACCAGAGAGTTTTGTTCTGAAAGTGGAGAGGGCGGTTCTTTCCTAAAATTTGGGAAAATCCTCCTAATATACCTTTCAAGTAAAACTACCTATTCTAAACTTGATTGGCAGCTTCGATGATTCTAACTTTATCGCTTCCTGAAACCCTCCCTGTGATACTAGCCCCATGTAAAACGCAACACAATCTAATGATGCGTCTGCTGTTGTGAACTCTGACTGTGATATTCCTCCGTGTGTCGTTCTTTGAGTAATATTTGATGCGACTCATTTGAATGTGCAGCAGCTCTCGGTGAAAGTGTGTGCGCTCCTCCCTCTGCGGACTTCACCTGCGCCTGCACACAGCTCAATTATCCACTGGCCTTTGACCGCGAGCCTCCATCAGCGCTCTCATGTTTGGAATGTCTTGTATCTTTTACCTTCAACCGGGCTCGTGGCAAGAGTGGGCTGAGTGTGTCCCGCGGTTGGTTAATTTATTTCAAGCCCGCGCATTTTTTACATAATTCATCATGACAAACAGATGAACAAGTACGTGGTTTGAAAAGAGGATTGAATGGAGATGCTTAGTCAGCCAGCAATTGTGCAAGTCCTTCCACTTAGAGATCTGCATGGAAGAATGGGCTAAAACTCCAGCAACAATGTCTGAAGACCTTGCAGAAAACGTTGACATCTGTTATTGCCGACAAAGGATATATAACATAGTCTTGATGGTTATTATTGCCTTCATACTTTACTTTATTATTGCCTTCATACTTTTTTTCCAATATCCTTTACATATAAGGATCTATGAAAGTCAGACAATTTCATGTTTAGATTTTTTTTTCTTCAAAATTTTCCTTTTATAATGTCAATTCAATGAATCCTTGTAATGACAATTACAGGCAACTCATCTTTTCAACTGGGAAGACAGACTAAATACAAGAACTGTACCAATCATAACAAAATAAAAAGGTTCTCATTTCTCGCGCGGGGAGGTTAGGTTCTAATAATATCCAACGATAAGCAAAATCCATGATTCAGATTCAGAAAACTTTATTGATCCCAAAGGGCAATTCGTTTGCAGCATTAACTCAAAGCAGAACACACATACTTTACACAAACACACAGTGAGTCCCTCAGTTCACACAGCAGCAGGTTACACAATAGAAGTTACAAAAACAACACTGAACAACACAATTCCCAAAAGTCAAACACCTCTATCAGAGTTCAACAGTTTCATGGCAGAGGGCGCAAAAGAATTGGAAAAACGGTTTGTTTTCCGTGCTGAAGTGACAACTGTATGTTTTAAGACTGTAAAACTCCTCACTCACACAATCCACCTGAGCTCATGACTGCTGAAGTGCTATCGGAGATATAAAACCGGTCGCTCGTAGATCTGAGCGCTGCTGCAGCTGTCAAAAGCCGTGCACACACTATAAAATGCAGCTGCAGAAGACACTGAGGGCAGGAGCAGGACTGAGGGCAACAGGAAGAAGACTGTGGTAGTCTTCTGGACAAATCACAATGGTTCACACAGGCCACAACAGTTTTCTTCTGAATAAAGGTAACGGTCATGTTAGACTTGCGGTCTTATGGTGGTGTACATGATGATGTTGGAATGAACACCCAACGCATTAGGAGCACGCTGTAACAAAACACTCATACTTTTTTGAAACAGATTTAAATTACATAGTTTACATGCTTTCAATTCTTCGCTAAGATCATTCCAAATGTTAACTCACATTGATATTACAGCCTTTAGAGAAGCCTAGTTCTCCAATATTAAAGCTGGGTTACCCACATTTCTCCCCATAAATTATTGATGTTTTTCCCAAACGGCTTAGCCTTTCAAATGTACAATTATTTGTAATAATTGGACCACAACATTCTGTTTTCTTCTTAGTATCTTTTGCATACCTATTGCATCACTATTTAATGCTATGGGATGAGAGCTGATTGGCCGAGTGGAGGTGGTTCCTCCTTTTTCTCTTTTCTGACTAATAAAGCTGATTGAAAGATGTGACGGAAGCCAAAAGTATGTAAATGAAAACCAGTGATAGAAGGGAATAGCGAGGACCGAGTTTGATGGGTTTTAGTTCATATAGTTGTGGTTGAAAGTTGGGTACCCCAGCTTTAAGTGCTTTCATTCACATAAAGTTAATTTTAGTGTCCATAACACTACATAAAACTGATGCATTATTTTTTCCATTATATATTATTATAGTTTCACCGCAGGAAATGCAATAACAAGAAACACATAGAAGCCATTGTTCCATAGGGAGCGGGGTGAGAAATGTATTAATATTAATAAATGTAATACCTCTTGTGTGAACCGCCACAGTGATTAAAGGGGACTAAATGACCCAAGGCTCGTCAAGTTAGGAAAAATCACCAAAATTCAGCTCAGTTTTTTTGTAATCTAAGTTATTTTTTAATGGCTGTGATGGATCAATTTGACCCGAGAATAGCAGAATGCGTCTCCCAGATCATTATTGTCCTTAGACCCTTCTGAAAAGACGTGAATGGATTAAAATGTAGTAATGTGGATTATATTACAAAGTTTTACTTTCATGTGTGCTTTGAAAGTCACTGGCTTGTGGATATTTACGGATCCAGAGAGACATTGAATGATCTTATATTAAGCTGCCTGCTACTTTTACTGATGCAGAGGCCTAATTGTTATAACACACTCACACACTGGATAACATTAAGACTCAGGAATAGCTATTTTAAGTTAAATTAATGCTATAATTAATCTGTGCTATGTCTTGTATGAAGTTCACACAAAGCGCAGTAACATTTCTCTGAGTTCCAAGTTTTCCCTTTTGTGTTTACATCTAAATATTCTTTCTTCTGTTTCTGTCTTTATAGGGACTTTCTTCCGTCTATTCTCCCCCAGTCTTTGGCATATCCCCTGGGAGATCATCACAAATAAAAAATAAAAATATAAATGATTTTTTTTCTTCATATTTTTAAAGCGAGAAAAAGTCCTTTCCTTCCTGGAGCCCCATCACACCAGGGGGCAGCAGAGCAGTGCCGGGCCTGCAGGGACTGCCTACAGTGGGTGTGTGAGCGGGAGCCTTTGTTGGTCACAGCTGGAGGTCTGGATGGCTCCTCTCTTCACTTGTTAAAATGATGCTTGGTACGATCAGAGGAAACGTGAGACTGACGGCTGTAGAGGCCTAAATAATTCACTATTCAGGAGAGTTTGGGTTGTGCTCGGCTGCATGTTTTGGAAATTGCAGTTGCACGATTCCAAAGTCAACCAGGACGACAATAAAAAATGTGTCTGATATGTTAGCGCTATGCTACTGTGGCGTGTAAGTTATCCTGTTCTATTATTTAAAAGTCAAAGGAGACATATTCTGCAACATCAAGCTTTAAATCCTGCTACAGCATTGTTCCTTAATCAAAAACAGACCCAGATGTTTTTAGATCCATCCATCCAAACATGTGACTCCGCCCCTTCTGTCTTCAATCTCCTTCTCAGTTCTGTAATGGACACATTTACAGCTTGCATCAAGACAATGGAAGTAAAAATAAGTATTATCCACATAGTTTTTACACCAGCGGGAGGCAGATCAGTGCATCCAAACACCAGGTTACTGCATTTATGGTTGTTCCAGCCTCAAATACCGAACAAGGACATCAATTCCAGGGGCTCATTACATTATTTACCTCTTTAGTTGCTCATGTCGCAAAAGTGTTACCGATCTCCTGAATCTTGTACACTTTATATACAATGACTAGGCTTCTACAAAAATGTATTTGTGCTGTAAATATACTAGATTGTAGTTTGTAGATTGTGACTGAGGGACAAAGGATTAAAATCACACTCACAAACACACTATTATTAATTGATCCTGAACTACTGTACATGTTTATAGTGGTACCTGGAGGAAACGTACGCATTCACAGGGAAAACATGCAAACTTTACATAGAATTTGAACTGGAATTGAACCCAGAACTTTGCTCACCGCTGCGGAGGACTGTTAGTATAGTCCTCTATCTCTTGTAAAGTTTAAAAGGTTTTTCTCTTGGGTCTGTTTCACATCACATTTCTGAAAAAAACTGCAAAAATGAAAAAAAATAACAGCCTAAAGGATTAACTATTAGCTAACATTTTGCCCTAATGATAATTCCAGGTTTTTTGTATGATTGAATTTATGCAATACACTGAGGCGAGTACGGATGTAAACTTACATTCAGAAATGTGTTTATCATCTGTCAAAAGAGCTGTTACAGTAAAAAATAACTTTACATGGGGACGAACCAATACATTTGTCTTCGTCAGGGCAACCTTAATTTCATTCTTTTCTATGATCTATTTTTCATGAATCCTCAGAAGAATTTCGATCCATCGCGACGCTTTACACATTTGCAAAACACTTTAACCTTAATTAATATCTCCCAATGATCTCCTATAGCACCACTTCACCCCCTCTCCTCTCCCATCTCTACTTCCCACACCGTCCTAACCGTTCCCTTCTTCTTTTCGCACACACAATCATTTTTGGTCAGGGCCTTCTTCTCATTCTTCTCCTTTATCCTTCTTTAACAAAAATAGCCGCGGTCGGAAATCTACCATCGCCGTACCTGTAATGAAACGTGACAGGGCTACGAACCCGCCGGCTAACCTCACTTCACAACTCCTCCGCACACGCACGCTTTTTTTTATGACAAACCAATCAATCCTACGCTATTTTTACTCCCCCTATGAAGCCGCTGATATCGCACGACTTTTATTGGTTTTTCGTCGCGCTTGATATTCCGTAAAATAATAATAATCAGGCGTGCTTTGCTCGATAGGGAGCGATCGGGCTTAGCCATAGTCTCTGGGGAAATGTCTTTGCTTTTATGTATTGCTTGCCTATACTCTCGAGAGTGCTAATTAAGCTTTTTTCCCCGGCTCTTTTTTAGCTAACTGATTTTGATAGCACGTCTCCGGCACGTGCTAAAAATGTCACTTTTTTTCCCGCCATGATGAAGATTTGCTCAGAAGAATCCGGGCACCTATCTGTTCTGGCCGTTTGAAACCCCGCGTGATTGGTGACAGCTATTGCGTTTGAAATCACATCCGGTAAATGGCATTTCGTCTTTTTATGGCTTTATTTCCTCGCCTCCCGTAAGAGCCTTCCCGCCAGCTCCCACCGTAGCCGTTAATAATGCGTGGGACTGAGTGGGGACTTGACAACGTAATGTGAGGCCTTGTGTGTCATGTGTGTGTCATGTGTTGTTTATCCACCAGAGGGAGCTAGCTGTGTGTGCTGGTTGTTTGTTAAGTCTTACACACCAAATCATTTGTTTTCACTTGTTCTCCTTCACCAAAATGCCAAATTTAATTTCTGTGCAAAATTGGTAAATGGCAAAATAATGTAATTAGGAATCCAGATTTGGACCCCGCTGTGCTGCAATGCAAAGAACATGGACAATGGAACACTGCAAAAAGTGAGGAAAAATAAGAAAACATTGGTCAAATTTGGTCAACAAGATTTGCCAATGGGACAAGAAACATTATCTTGTTTTCAAAATATACAAGAAATGTCTCCCTTGGACTGAGAAAGAAAATGCAACAGTTCTTGAAATAAGACTAAACGGCTTTGTCCCATTGGACAATCTTGTTTTCAGATAGTCAAAATGTACTCAAATTAAGATAAAAACACTTAATTTAAGCAAAGATTACCTCATATTTTATATATATTTTTGTCATGAAGGTGTGAACACAACCTTTTCATGCAGGCGAGATGGCAAAAAGTGACTGAGGTGAAAAGAGTGGGAGTGGTGAAATTAAATGTTTGTGATAGGAAATTGTGTATTATCAATGCTTTTACAATCACACACATGCAAACAAAGTAGTAAAAACAACTCTAATTTAGCTTCACATTTCATCAGATGAATTCTATTTGGACATTCCATTTCAACAGTGGCCAGAGAGGCATGTTCATGTGACACCCAATACAGTCATTGTGAGACTTTTGACTACACACTCTTGTGACCTTTCCTTCCACATTGAGTCATATAAGATGGTAGATACAAGAATGTATTTGCCATTTGCAGTAAAACCATATTGGAAAAACCAAAAATAAGTTGAAATATATTGAATTGAAGGCGTCTTTCTTTATGGGATGGATGGTGTGAACCTGGTATGGAACAATGATTATACTGCATAGTGTTGTAGTCTTTAAGCAACACACCTTACCAGTATCATGGGTTCGGGCACAATGGACTGTTGGCTTTAAGCTACAACACTCCTGGATCATTATCATATATTTACAACATTTGAAACCCCATAATTGAGCTATAATCCTGTAATAAAACAATGGAGTCCACAAACTTCTGTGAATTAACAAAACAGAGACACTAAAGGCCAAACCACCAACCTTTCCATTTCTTTGTGTATCTAAAAATATACACATGGGATTAATTTCACTAACACGGATATCGTGAGCTGCCTCCCACTGTTGTATAATAACAAATCTGATTTGGTCTTTTTTTTAAACCTTTGTGAGAATAAGGGATCTACACTATGAATATATGTAATAAGTCAAAAGAAGGAACACAACACGGCATCTAATATGTAATCAAATACATCCAACTATAGTTCTAGGCTCTCAAAACTTCTATCACTAGTTTTCATATGCATATATTTTTTGACTCTATTACATTATAATTAGCTATTTTAGACAAAAAAGTGCAAAGGAGGACCACACCCACTCAGCCAATCAGCTCTCATCCCAAACTGTCAGATTATAACAAATGTTTTATGTGATGTCTCCTATCAACCTTCGAGCTCCTCTTCTCCATTGAAGTAGACCAAAGTACTACATTTCCCTGCTTTAATTCCAGACTTTACCTGTAGGCGTCTCTGCGTCTCTGCTCCTCCTGGCTGTCTCGCCACTTTAGATAAATGGCACCTCGTTAATCAAATCTGCATGAGTGTGCACAGGTTGCCATGGCAATAATTATCAGAGCAGACTAATTAACTTTCTCAATTGCTTAATGATATACGACCCTCTGAACTCCCTCAGGTTTTTATTTTTATTTTTTTCATGTTGCTACAATCAGAGTTGTTGTGGTTTTATTCCTCCATTTTGGCTCGCCGCAGCAAACCCACGACCGCAGATGTAAAAGAAATTAGGGACAAATTCGATTTCAGACATAAATAGTCGTTTATATTTTAGCCCATGGCAGAGGATGGAGACTCAGGATTAGCATAGGGACATCGGACAACTTTTTCACAGATTTTTACCATGCTATAGTTATGTTGCAGCAGCTAGAATAAGTTTAGGAGATCCGTTATTCGTCGCACAGTGGGGAAGTTTCAGTGTTGCATCACCAGTTACAGAAACAGGAGGAATGAGGAGCACACAACACAAGACAAAACAACAATAACTCTACTAAAATAAAATCACTACAAAACCTAAATTCCTACTTGCTTTCTATTTACCTTTGACATGAATTGTTTTGCAGGTTCCAGGCCTGTATTTCTTCACTCTTTTTATTGCACAGTGATTATTTATGATTTTAATGCCTTTTGAGATTGTAATGTTTCTTTTCCTGATTTTGTAACGCACTATGAGTAGCTTTGTGTATGAACTGTGATATACAAATAAGTAGTGGCTGCAGTTACCCCGGTTGTTGTAGGTAGTTGTCGGTGACGTCACTGAGTTTGCGCCAAAATTGCTGGTTGTAGTTTGGCAATGGGGGCGAATGCGATGGTAAAGTATCAAGAAATTGAAGCCGGAGTAAGAGGAATGTTTAGAAAATGTCATTGCTGGCAAATATGTTGTGGCTCCACTCCCCACGGGCTCCGTTAGTGGCAAAGAAGATGGCTAGGCTAAATGCTAAATGCTAGCGACTCACTTGGGGGCATTTCATTCGACACTGTAAACTCATATCCAATCGTTTCAATCTACAAAAGGAGATAACCCCGACCACCTGTTAATGGAGCTCAATGGAGCAAATCCAGACTTTAGTGCGAAATTAAATTCGAGAAGTGGTGTGGTAAGACCAGGCTAGTCATAACATAAACTAGAACTTAATATAATATTTTTCTTCCTCTCACTCATTTTTTTAGTTAGAATAATGTGCAATATTGTATTAAGTAATTGTAAATTAATTATTTGCTAGAAAATTCTATGTAGTGACAGTTGATAAATATTGTTTGATGTACATTGAACTCAAAATAAATAAACTCTCAACCGTAGAAGAAACCCTATCCCTACTACAGCAACAGAAGCGTTCACTGTTGTTAAACTGATGTCTCTATTGTTTACGGAAAAACAGATCAGCTTTCATACAAACCTTTCCTCGGTGGTTAATTACAGAGAATAATAACTTGGATTTATATTGTGCTTTTACGAGGTTGACAAGCTTCTGAATGCTACAGCCACCATTATTCATTCACTCTCCAGTAAACTGCTTATTCTTTTACAGTTTTCTGGAAGGGGCTTACTTGGAGAAATGTTGCGAGCAATCTTTGCTAACATCCTGTCAAAATCATAATCCTTTTAAAGCTGGGGTACCTTACTTTAAAGATCACAACAAATGGAGCTTTGCATTAAAATCTGGGTCTTCCCTGGGGACGTGCCCGGACCTCCCCCAGAAGGCGTCCAGGGGGCATCAGGAACTGATGCCTGAGCCATCTCAACTAGTTCCTCTCGACGTGGAGAAGCAGCGGCTCTACTCCAAGCTTCTCCCATGTGAGCTCCTCACCCCATCTCCAAGGGAGCGGCCAGCCACTCTGCAAAGAAAGCTCATTTCGACCGCTTGTTTCCGCGATCTCGCCGTTTTGGTCGTTATCCAGAGATCATGACCATAGGTGAGGGAGGGAACAAAGATTGACCGGTGAATCGAGAGCCTTGCCTTTCGGCTCACAAAGCCATCCACAACCTTACCTTGACTGACCTGCTCCAGATCTCCACACCTGCCCTCTTCCTCCGCTCCTCCTCCTCTCTCCACCTCCTGGTCCCTCCTGCCCGCCTCGTCACCATGGGACGTAGGGCCTTCAGCCGCTCTGCTCCTCAGCTCCGGAACACGATCCCCCCTGACCTCCATAACACCGACTTACTTAAACTCTTCAACTATTTTTTTATAAAATATGAGGTAATAATTGCTTGAATCGAGTGGTTTTTATCTTAACTTGAGCAAATTCTGACTGTCTCAAAACAAGTTTCATCAATGGGACAAAGCCATTAAATCTCATTCCAAGGAAGATATTTCTTGTATGTTTTTCCAACAAGAATATGTTGTTAGTCCCATTGGCAAATCTTGTTTTACCTCAGTCAGAATGTGCTCAAATAAAGATACATTTGACTTATTTTTCATCACTTTTTGCAGCGCACACTTCAAATCCACCCTCAAAACTCATCTGTTTAGACAAGCCTACTCACTGGGTCAGGTGAAATACTTTTAACTTCAGCCTGAACCCTTCAGTCGCATATTGTAATTCTGTTGTTCTGTTGACAGTAACTTTGTTTTCTATGCTTGACCGAATAAACTACTACAACTACTTTTAACTGTAATATAACTTATTTTAACTTGTATTTTAACTGTACTTTTTACTTGTGATGTCAGGCGACCTTGAGTATCTAGAAAAGGCGCCTTAGAAATAAAATCTACTATTATCATTCTTATCATTCTTCCCTCACTCGTGAACAAGCCCTTGAGATACTTGAACTCCTCCACTTGAGATGGAGTTCAAGTTCAAGGAGTTTTTGTATTTGCTGTAACTTTTATAAAAATAAAATGGAACTGTCTGTCTTGCTATGTGTGGACCTCAGGAAGAATGGGAATCTTAGATGAATACAGTACATGGATATATATTCACAAAGCAGAATGTTAGTACGCACTTTTACCACTAGAGGCGGTGTTTCACTAATCCTGTCATAGCCTGCTGATGTCACCTGTCTCTGATGTCGACGCATGCCGCAATTGTAATGCCGCACTGTGGGGCTTTTGCTCTCTGTTCCAACCCCCGCTGCAGACAGGACGTCCAGGCCTGGGCCCCGGTGTGTTTGCGTGGCCCTGTACAGTCTCTGACCCGGGCCTGACAGCTGACTGAGGGCTGGGAGCAGCGCGCGGACCTGTCGTCTCTGATCATCCAGGCAGAACTCTGGAGATCCGGAAGACAGGGTGTGTGTGTGTGTGTGTGTGTGTGTGTTTGGGGTGTACCTGTGACAAGGCCCTGTCACGGCTGCTCCGGGCCCCCTCTGTCACGGTCCCCCTCCTCCACACCGCCGGGCTCCTGTCAACACGGGAGCCACTCAACGACACAAATCACAACCAAGTTTTACTCGCCGCATCACGGGCGCAGAAGAAGTTTGGAGGGAGGCGGCGGCTGGATGTGTGGAGAAGGTAAGGTCATAGTGGGGAAAAAGACACTCAAACAACGTTACCTGCCGTGTTTTTACCCTTATTTTTACTACAATATCGAATAATACTGTAGATGTTCATCAGTTTGTTGCTACATGTTCTCTTTACATGGGAAACAAACCTGTGATTTCACTAAGTTACAAGTTCAGTTCTCACTAAAATCATCCTTAATAAATTCAAATCAAACTGAACTGAACTGAACTGAGCAACATTTTAACCATTCATTCATTCATTTTCAACCCCTTTGTCAATTTCTGGGTCAGGGGGTGGCAATGAGAGATGCCATAAGGAAAAAGGAATGCCCCTTTAAGCTGCAGACTTTTGGGTAAAGCTGCCTTGGAGGTGTCTACTCGTAATACACAACTAACCACAACTAACTGCTTCATCCTCCTTGTGAATTTTCTAAATTATGTCAAGTGTGCCTAAGGTTAAAAACACACGGTGAAATTATCATTGTTTATACTTCTGAGTTCAGTCTACTTTTCTGAAAAGGGGCGTGCTCTTGAGGAAAAGCAGAAAAATATTGGTTAAAACAAAAAAATCCTAATCACTCGTTCAAAGTGCGGTTATGGACGTTTCCTGAAGATGTCGACCAAATTGAATTCAGCTGCAAACTAACAAACAAGTGAACTCTGCTGATGGCAAAACTTCTGCCAGTGGTGAGGCGGGGGTTAAATATCGCTCTCTTAGATCTATAGCTAAATCTAATGAAACAGTCTTTTATTTATTTATTGTTTATTTTGGTTGGGACAGTACATGTTAATGAACACATCACTCCAGATTGTAGTCATGGGCTCATTTGCATCCGTTGTCCCACATTTACATTCACAAACACACACTCATTCAGCCTGAACTATTGGGGAAACCGGAATACCTGGAGGATACTGTTATAGAAATCTTTTTGTAAGGCAATCTGAATTAACATAAAATAGTTATGAGAATAAGTTATCAATTAATTCTCAACTCTGGATTCAAATACAGGCCATAATGATCAGTTGTCATCCAGGTTCAGCTGAGAGATGGAGACGTGCTGCAACATGTCTTTGACCTCATCTGGGTCATAGAACAATATGTTCAGGTCAAAGACAGATTATTACAAGTATCAGAGTAGTATCAGAGTAGCATCAGTGTAAGGAAGCGTACAGAGGAGCCTTGAGCGACACATATCAATGTTGACTTCATCTATGTAAAATCTAGAGTAGATATGTCTTTGTTTACTCTGGTCTATATTAATGTCCATGATTTCCTCATTCGTGGCAGACGGTTTCAGACGGCTGCCCGGTGGTATCGGTATCGGTTCTGTTATTCATTGTATATGT
>JAPMNZ010963893.1:0-19916 GCA_029875035.1 Pomatoschistus microps | reverse complement strand
ATCTTATTATTATTCTTATTTTCAGGTTGTTAATATTAATTAATTTGCAGTTGGTTCTATTTATTTTCTATTCAAGGCATCATGTCACATTCTAAAGCATGAAATGTCAAAGTATAAAATCGACTTGGAGTTCAGTATTTCTGTCAGCCCAAGATTTGAAAGAGTCTCTTCATTCCGGATGTGACGTAGATACATAATACCGGGCACAGAAACAGAACCCGGGCTTTCAGCGCCTGTGATCACTGAAGTCACACTTTCAGCTGAGACAGGCAACGTGAATCGCTTTGTGACCTGTTTACTGCGGGGTTTTGCTGACTATGGCGAACCGAAAGAGACCGCTAGCCATCACCGCTAACAACAGCTTACATACACCCGAGAAGAAACTATCAGTAGTCCAGCTGATCGGCTCGGACTACATGCACTGGGAGGTCCAGGAAACTTGCCAATATCTAAGAAAAGAAGGGCTCGCCGAGTGGGAAGATATTTTCAGATGTAAGTGCTTTATTTTGTTTGTAATATTGCGATGATCGAATGTTGCTATGTCGTAACAGGTTTGGTAGATGGCTGCTAACCTAGCAAACAATATTCTGTCTTCAGCTCAAAAAGTGACTGGCGTTGGTCTGAGGTACATTAAAGATGACGATTTGGAGAAGATGGGAGTGAAGTAAGTATTAAAGTGTGTCTATTGGTTTTTAAGGTTTTGATCTTACTCTGTCATACCTTTGTGTGCAGAGATGGCGAAGTTATTTAGCTTAAGTATTTGAGTAAAGGTACTCTGAACATCTGATAGAATTGAAAGTATTCCCTGACCAAGAGTCTACAGTAAACATGCATGTATCAATATATGTGAAAAGGGACGGATATTACAGATTTGCCTTGTCTATAAATGTCAGATGTTTAATGTGCAGACTTGTCCCCATCCATAATCAACAATATTGGGATGCACTAGAAACTGCCCAATATAATAAATGCAGGACTCCAGCAGCAAGATACATATCTTCTATTACACATTTATCCTTGTCTCCAGCACAGCTCCCAGAGTCCACTAAATCACACAAGAATATTGTTGTACCTGAGTGAGTGCAAGAACAGTGGGGGTGACAGCTGGTAGAGCATTGGCCTTGGGCCTGAAGGTCGTAGGTTCAAACCCACCACTAGACCTACTTAACGAAAGATCAAGGCTCCTGTGGCCTCGCCACCTGCAGGATGATCAGTGAGGGGATGGTGCTATGTGTACTGGGTGCAGCTCTGACTGCCATCCAGAAATGGATTAAGGGGAAGAAAATTGATGGATGGATGTGTGCAAGTATTTAACTCTTGCACTGAATATGGCAATAAAACGTGTAGCAGCTGTTATGTACAGTGATGGGCACGTTACTTTGAAAAAGTAATTCGTTATAGTTACTAGTTACTTCTCCAAAAAAAGTGACTTACTAACGGAGTTACTCCACTATAAAAGTAACTAGTTACCAGTAAAAGTAACTATTGCGTTACTTTTTCGTTCCGTTCTGGAACATAATGTGCATTCGACGAGCACCTTTTAACCTCAGTGAGTTTGAAATAGTGCTGATATTTCCATCTGGAAAAGGCTGTTTTGCTGCTGGAGCCTCACTCTTCATCTCTCTGTGCTGTAAGCACTAAACACCAACACCCGCCACTGTGAATGTGGAAACACCAGTGACGTGCGGTGAGGTTGGTGATTGGTGAGGCGCTGACTTCAGCCCAATCAGATGAACATATATATCATATAAATCAACAGGACCAACAGAGTGGCTAATCACAATTTGTTTGGCTACAGCAGAATATGTTTCAAACCCGCATTGTTTGCTCATACAACACAAAACTATGAAAAAGCACATTTAAAAGTGTGTTATGGGTCTTACCTTAAACATACACTGCACAGACCACTTAAGTTCAGACCAGTTCCATGTTTAAGTCCAGATAATAGTTTGAGCGTAGATTTGAAATCCTCCATTTAGAAATAAGTCCAATGAGTTTTAAAAAATAAAATGAAACGCGTGTCTAAAATCAACCTTCTTACCCTTCACCTCTCTTCCTTATCATTCATATCGTCATTGAAACATTACCCCAAGTGCATTTTAAATTATCTTAAAATGTGTTCTATGCATGTTAGCCGAACCTGTTGCTGCCCTTAGCAAATGAACAAGAAAGAGAAAGGAGCTTTCTGATGGAATTGGATGCAGCCAAATTCTGCCCTTACATGTGCTCTCCTGAGTTTAAAAAGAAAAGTGAATTGTGCGACTAGATTAACGTGCAGTAAGGGGGTGTCTGCAATGATAACGGCGTTATAGTTACAGTCAAAGTAATTAGTTAGATTACGCCATTATTCCCATCACTGGTTATGTACAGGACTGGAAGCATTTCACACCTGTATGGCTAACCAATTCAAACCTGTCTTACTGAACTTAAAAGCATGAATATTTTCTTCAAACCTGTATTGCTGAACCTGGATGCTTGTTTAACAAATGCACGCCTGTATCACTGAACTTAGAAGCATGGCTAACTACTTCAAACCTATATGACTAACGAGGCTAGCTCATATCCTATACAATGACACTGAACACATGTTTTAGTTCTCTGATGTCTTTGTATGCAGTGTGCTCGTTTGGAAAGTGACATTTAATGAGTAGAGGGTAGAGATATTTGTATTTTAAAAGTTGATTATAAAATAAAGTATGCATCTAATTTAAATACTTGTAGTATAGTAAAGTACTGAAGTAAACTCATGCTTTGGGTGTTTGCAGATTCCATGGAGATCGCCTCAGGATTCTTCACAGCTTGAGAAAACTCTGGCAGTTGGAGGCAGAGCCAAATAAGGTGACGTCTGCAGTACAAGCAAAGGATTTGAACTCTCAACTAAATACTTGTTTTGTTTTGTTGAGGAACAAGTTTAGAAGTGCTGTAGGACATGTGCGGGGGTGTAACCCATTTAAACATACAACTCTTTATTGATTTTATTCATAAATCAATTTGTGCGGCAAGATGGCTGAGTGGATAGCACTCTCGCTTCTCAGCAAGAAGTTCCTGGGTTCGAATCCCGGTCGGACCAGGGCCTTTCTGAGTGGAGTTTGCATGTTCTTCCCGTGTCTGCATAGGTTTCCTCCGGGTACTCCGGTTTCCCCTATCACTAAAAGCATGTACAATAGGTCTGGCATGCGTCTCCGGTACCGGTGACCCCACTACCATCTCTGTGTGGAGTGAAAGACAAATGCCCAAAAACTAACAATTGTAAACCGCTTTGTGACTCTGGTCTGTGAAAGGCGGTATACAAATAAAGATTACTTACTTACTTACTTACTTACTTACAAATAAAATAATATATTTAATATAAATACAAAAAGAATTAAAAAACAATAAAATTACAATTATATTTCCATTACAAAATTTAGAACGAGTAGCGTGTCGAAGAAACAACACAATAAACAAGGGTTAATTGTGTTGCATCTCACGTCAAATCTACCCACCAAAGTGTTTCAAAAAAACCCTAAATAAAAAAAATCAAGCTGAAAGTCATTTAGGCTCTACCCGCTATATTTTGACAAGGTAGCAAGGGGATTAGCTTTATAAACAAAATCAAATAAAAGGTTTACATGAAAAGGTATTTTTTCATGTATACAATTAAAAACAAAATAAAAGAGTATATACAACTCTTTATATATACATAGGGAAAATACAAATCCATTAAAAAGGATATGCAGGAGCNAATTTAAAAAACGACTCCAGGACTGTTTTTGATAAGGGAGCAATGTTGTGGTTAAAAAGGTCGAAAAAGGTCATTTGAATTATGTCTCCTTTTGAATCAAATATCTTCTAATCGGTAAGAGGAGCTACAGACTTTGGCAATGGCTGTACTAATACATAAAGGCAGTCTGTTTTGTTTTCTTGCAGGTTTTCAATGATCCCATTCATGGCCACGTGGAGCTACACCCACTTTTGATCAAAATTATAGACACGCCCCAGTTTCAGAGATTGCGAAACATCAAACAGCTCGGAGGCACTTACTATGTTTTTCCTGGTGCATCACACAACAGATTCGAGCACAGCATTGGGTGGGTCAACCAGTCTGTATACTTTGCTTCATTCAGTCGCTCCAAGATTTTACCAGCCATCACAAAGGCCGGATTTCACAGCCATTTTATCAGAAAGTTGCTGAGAAGTTGATAGATATATATCAACTTTTCAGCAACTTTCTGATAAGTTTTAATACGTATTGTATATTTTCAAACATGACCACGATCAAGAAATACAACATCAAAATTATTGCTTTTCAACCACACAGTGCTTTCAAGTCACTTTTCAAGTGTTTCCACCTCTTAAAATCCATTTTGGCAGCTTTTGCATCTACCTCTTATTTGTTTATCTTCTCTTTAATTATATATTGTGCAGATTGGGACATTCAATTATTGTGTGATGATATAAAGAAAGCCGACTTCTTTGTATTGTACAGTTCAAACACAAGGCGACTCAAGGTGCTTAACAAAACAAGATGGAAACAATCACGCATGTAAAATCATAAATGGTCATGGTTAAATTAAAAAGGGTGAAGATACAATCCCTCAAAGTTAAAGTGATTGTCTGGAGTTTGTCAGAATAAAGGGAGAGGTACATGATTTGGAAAAGACGACCCAAGCTCCCTCCCCCTTCCTTTCTGATTGGTCTACACCTAAGTTTCTGAAACAATCAATCAACACATTTATATGTTAATCGGAGAACACATTATACATACATTATTAATACACATGCACAGAGGTTTTCAGAATTATTTGTTTACGTTCATGACAAAAATGTTTTAATGAATAAAAAAGCGATCGCGGTAAACCCGAAACTAGCTATTAACATGAATAGAACATTATAGGACACATCTGCAGAGCATCTGATTATGGATATAGGTTCGGTAAATAAATGGGTAACTCAGTACGGATGTTCAGAATTCTTGTGTTCAGTTTACATGTAGTTCCAGAGCCTAATGGAGGCTTGATTCGAAGGCTCTGTGAAAACAAACAACTGAGCATGCGCGCAGCTATGAGCTCGAGCGCCAATGATTGACAGCCCTTGGCATCACTTGATTGGTTTAAGAACAGCATCGTGGATTTTGAGCTATAGCTAAGAGAAGGGAAGACGGGACTTACCCGTAATATTAGAATTCATAAAATGACTTATTTTATATCAACATTTAAGGCCAGGAGGTTAATTTAATACAATTCTTAAAATGTGTAATTCATTTATCACTTTAAGCTAACATCTGGAGCAGTCTTCCAGAAATGTTCAAATCCCGGTAAAAAGCTGTGCATACAACTGAAGGGTTATATCTTTACTCTTTTATATGTACAGTGATTACTTGCCATATGTATGAACTGTGCTATACAAATAAACAAGCTTTGCCAGAATAACGTAGCTGCAAGTAGCGAGCTGTGTGATAGATGTTTTGCCTCCATTGTTTTGACTAAACAACATGGCAAAATCCTGGAGGGACTGTCATTCTTCTGCTATTGTTGTCACAAATGTATCTAATGCAAGGTTACACACTTGACTGTAATATGAATGTGTGTATATGTTTCGGTTGTATTTACCACTGTAGGGTGGGATACCTGGCTGGTCGTCTAGTTCAGGCTCTCAACGAGAAACAGCCTGAACTCCTCATTTCGTGTAGAGACATTCTGTGTGTCCAGATTGCAGGTCTTTGTCATGATCTTGGTGAGTATTGTTGACGTTTAGTAGTGCATTCAATTGTACTGTATACCAATTATATATAATAGAGGCGTTTTTTTCTCAATCTATTCAGTTTTAAATAAATACGTGGGCTTTTCTTTCAGGACATGGGCCGTTTTCCCACATGTTTGATGGTATTTTTATTCCCAAAGCTCGTCCACAAGTGACATGGAAGGTAAGAGGCTATTTTCTTTGAATGTGTTGTCATTAAAGCAATCTGGCTTTCATCATTGAAAAACACAAAGGAAGTTCAAGCCAATTAGGAATCAAAATGAGGGCTGCCATTATGGTTATTTTGATAATCGATTATTAAGGCAATTTTTCTGTGATTTATTCAATTAGTTGTGAATAAAATAGATGTGATATTTTTAATCCAGACTAAGGTGAAGTGAAGTTACTGGAGGGCAATCTCAAACTTTTTTCCCAAGATCCTCTGTTGAACTAAACTGTCACTGATTGGAAGATTGTACTTCCTAGTTCGCCCGCGTTTCTGCTATACCTGATATAGTAGCAGGAGAGAAATTAAATTAAACTATGTGACGCCAGCCCGGCTATCCCAAGATGTCCTTTATTAATCTCACACAGGAGAAATTCCCACAGTCTTTATACAAACGTGAATGAATAGAGGAACATACAAGTGATAAATCTCCTCCCCAAACCACTTCTTACTCAATATATTGTATACTGACTAACACATATCTACAAATACTTCAAAATGTCTTAGTCATCATTATCCTATGATGTAAAACAATACTTTAGATTTTCTCCAGTGTTGACACAAGTGCTAATTAAAATAATCCAGTGCTTAGATTATAATGTTTGTATTTTTTTCTTTTCATTTGTTTGCATTATGTACTTCACTAATGTGCCTGGTACTATCAACAAGTGCACATGTGTGGTGTGTAGCTTGTGAATTGTGAATGTGTCAGTTGACTGGACGGACGCTGATAACATTTACTGATAAAATGTGCAGGCTTCCTCTATTATGTAAGTTATGGCCACAGTCCTTCAGACGTGAGCGATAAAACAGCCTTGTATTTGAGGTATAGCTCTTTTGCTTTATTTAGACTCCCACACTTTACGTTTGCAGCATGAGACCGCGTCCCTTGCCATGTTTGACTACCTGGTGGATGAAAATGGACTGAAGCCTGTCATGGAACAGCACGGCCTGGTTCTTCCCCAGGATCTCGACTTCATCAAAGAGCAGATTGCCGGACCACTGCAAAATGATACTGTTCAAAATGTGAAGGTAAAAATGTAGGGCTATCAAACGATTAAAATGTTTTAATTTTTCACGATTAATTGCATTTTTAACATTCTATTTCAAATCCACTCCAATTGAAGTTAAATGAGATTATCAAATGTAATGACACATTGTCCTTCAAACCAAATGTACTTGAATCTGTTTGATTTGCTCTCAAACTTTTACTTTTGGGCACAACCATCATGAGCTGTTAATGAAAGGGAAAATGTACATACCCCAGCTTTAATTTAGCGTTTAGCTGCGTTTCAGGGGGAGACACTTCCTGAGGCTCCATAGTTCAGCTTGAGAGGTGTTTATGCACAGGTTACACATAGGTTACTCAAAGACACACACACAACATGCAGAGAATAGTTCTGTGCTTTTATGGTCTTGGATATGCGGCGCCATTGACATGTTTTGAGTGCATAGATATTAAGGCCACAATTATATTGTTACAATTAAATGGTAATGAAAGCTGATAATTGTCACTTTGGGGGAAGGATTGTATGGTCGTTTCAGGATCCTAGAAAGTCTTAAAAGGTGATCCAAAGGTGGCTTTTAGGTGATCAATGCTAAATTCTAATATTATGAACTCTTGTCGTTGCGCCACTATGACATCACACATTTAAAACCGAAGTATTTCCTAAAAGTAACATTAGTAATGTTTTGGGTTCATATGGCAGTGGTTGCAGCCGGTAATGTTCAAATTTGGGGAAAAAAATCTACACCTCCCTCTTGTGGTCGCGTAATAGGCCATGGCCATTTCCTTATTTAATGATCTTAAAATGTATGAAGAACTTAACCTGTAGGAACTCCTTAAACAACAACTAGGATTATGTTTTGTCAGTTCTCATGAAATCTGTCACCTTTTTTAGTGGCCATACAAAGGTCGACCTGAAGACAAATCTTTCCTCTATGAAATTGTGGCCAACAAGAGGAATGGCATTGATGTGGATAAGTGGGACTACTTTGCCAGGTGAGAGCTTCACTTTATGAATGCCATATTTATCTCATTCTCATTGTTCCATGCTAACTTTTTTAACCCTCTGGACGACTTTCTGCATAGGGACTGCTACCACTTGGGCATTCAAAACAACTTTGACTATCGCCGCTTCCTTAAGTTTGCCCGAGTGTGTGAAGTGGATGGACAAAAGAACATTTGTACTAGAGACAAGGTACAGTTCGGATGGAAAGAGAGAAGGACCTCTGAAAATCATTAAAGCTCTAAATCGGTTCTTTTCAACTGGGACAGTGTCAGGACCCACCGTCATCTTAATAATGCCAAGCTACGCCCCAAATAAGCACTGAATTTTGTTCATAAATTATGTAAAATATGATTATTTTTGGACACTCAAATGCACTTCAAATCTTTATTCATCTCTGTACACAGTGGTAATACACTACTACTGTAGCCACAACTGCCGTTTGACCACCTCCAATTATTCACGCACACACCAGAAGTGAAGTGTCTATTTTCTGCTATTAAAGGCTAATCTTGAGTCGTCTTTATTCCAACAGGAAGTGGGGAATCTGTACGACATGTTCCACACCAGAAATTGCCTCCACAGACGAGCTTACCAACACAAAGTTGGAAACATCATCGAAACAATGTGAGTATTTATATTTTGTTATGTAAATCTTATTACTAATGCGTATGTATTTTCTTCTACCAGGATTACTGAGGCATTTCTAAAAGCAGACAAACATATCCAGATAGAAGGCTCAGGGGGAAGGATGTTCACCTTGTCCACAGCCATAGATGACATGGAGGCTTACACCAAACTGACAGGTCGGCAACCTAGATACAGATGGACTAACTTTAGAAATGGATGGACTAACTTTAAAAATGCTGTATTAGATCTTAATGTTTGCCTGCTGTTCAAAGCTAAAGCACCTATTCTGCAATCTTTCATTAATGTATTAGAAGCTGTCAGGTTTGCCTTTTTTGTGAGAAGTTTATAAAAAGTTAGAAAGACAATGCAGTGATGTGTTTTACAATGTATAATGATTTTTTAAATGTATTTTTTTAGACCATGTGTTTGAACAAATTCTCAACTCCTCGTCCAAAGAGCTTGCTGATGCGCGACAGATTCTACGCAATATTATTTGTCGCCGCCTTTACAAGTGTCTGGGCCAAACTCAACCGGACAAGCCCGTCGTGGTTACTCAGGTATGACACAAGGTTATGTTCGGGCAGCACGGTGGCACAGCTGTTGGCGCTTGTGCTTCACAGCAAGAAGGACCTGGGTTCGCCTTTCTGTGGAGTTTGTATGTCATGCAAACACATGCAAATGCACACACAATGCAAATTAGCCCTAACCTACAATCCAGAAAGGTGTGGTTATTAACATGCTCTGACCCAACAAACAAAAGAACAAAGATGTAGCCAAATCTTGTAGAATTGAATTTATCATACAATTTCTGGATAAAAAGTATACTGTGCTAATGTGTTTTGTTTTTTAGGAAATGGTTCGAAGTTGGGAAGCAGACTTGGCTCTGTCTGTACCTCAGGGATCCCAGGATGACGAACTACAGCCCGAGGACTTTGTGGTAAATGTAAGAATGCCACCATCTTCTATTAAAAACTATTTTGTCAAATGATACTTTTGTTTTTGACCAGACCATCAGGGTTGAGTAGTGAAATATTTGTTTCAGGTTATTCAAATGGATTATGGAATGAAGGAAAAGAATCCAATAAACAATGTACGATTCTATTGCAAAAACGACCTTACCACTGCCATCCAAATACGCAAAAACCAGGTGGGACAGGCATTTACGCTTGTGTCTTTAAAACACTTTCTAAACACGTTAAAAAATGTGTTTTCCTCTTGACAGGTATCAAAACTCCTTCCAGAGCGTTTTGCTGAACAGTTGATCAGAGTTTACTGCAAAAAGACGGATGAGAGGAGCTTGGAGGCAGCGAAGAAGCACTTTGTTCAATGGTGCATGGACAAAAACTTCTCTAAACCCCAGGTACAGTGTCATTTTTCATTTACATATATTTATATATGAATGTCAATATGAAAAATAGGACACAAGTGGATCCCTCTCCCTGTGGGCCTCCCTGTGGTTTCGCACATTTTCCTACTGCAGGCAATTGGGTAAACTGCAGCCAGCTTCCTGTGGACGCACCACCTGCCGGAGGATCTATGAGTGTGTGGATGAGCAATGAATGAATGAATTGAATGTTTTCATGAAATGTCCGAAATTTTGAGGAAAAACGTCACATTTCCACCACTTTGTGCCTCAGGATGGAGACATAATCGCCCCAGAGCTCACTCCGCTGAAAGCCAGCTGGTCCAACAACAACGAGGGAGAGGAGAGGGTGGAGAGCAATTCGGGCCTTCTCAACGGGAGAGCCAAAATGCAGCTCTTCAAGTAAAAGACCGTAAAGATTTGACTCATATTCAGGTTTAGACAAATGGATCCACTCTGTGACATTTATTTTAGTTTTTTTGAGCTTTATTTTTGAAACATACTTGGTTGTGTTTGTTCTGCTCAATCATGGAAATGACACTCATTCACAGGTCAGTGTACATAAATGTTTGAGTGCTACTGTGACAGTTACTTTCGTGCTTATTGACTTTGTATTTAATTTAACTTTTATTTGGGATTTGGGGTTTGAAGGGCGGTCCATTATTTATTTTACAGAAACTGTTTTATACCAAGAGAAAAGAATGTGTCAACGCAACACAAAGCTCAATGTCAACATGTGCTGCTCTGTTTACATAAAGAATATAGTTTTGTTTTTAAGCAATATTGCATACTATACATGGACATATATATTTGAAAAATACAGTGTATTCTCTTATGTTTGTGTCTTTGTACTTACTGGGTTCTATCACAAGAGGGTGCTATTAAACCTCCTGTACACATGACTAGTTTCAACTGTGGAGAAACTAGTTTTTTGTCCAGTTTTTCAAGTTAAAAATTTGTCTCTTCTAGGAATATGTTCCAATTCATAGTATTCAACATTTGAGTCCCTTGGAATTATGGAGATTTCAACTTGTTTCAACCTATTTTAATGTTAAAACTGCCACTCTTGACTATGGAAGCAAACATTTGCTCTTAAGTTATTCAAATTCTGAAATCTAAGTGTAAGAACTTGATAAGTTGGAACGTTATAACTTGAACAACTTATGAAATCACATCTCACCACCAGGCGGAGCCATAGACTTTCACAACATGCTGAGAACTGAAAACAATTGGCTGAACTATTATTCAAATGCACATGTTGACTTCCTGTGAATACAACAAAAGCTACAGTAACGTTTGGAAAATCACCCTAACCCTTTCCTGAATATTGGTGGTTGTGTAGTTCTATATTGTGATGTCATACCAGATCTGTGATGCTGCAAACATTTTAACTGGATGAGCCGTTACTGGTATCGATTATCTGTTCCAATCCAGGAGATCGGGTTTGCTCTGATCTCTGTCCTGTATCAGTTAATTAAGTAAGTAAGTAGTCTTTATTTATATACCGCCTTTCACAGACCAGAGTCACAAAGCGGTTTACAATTGTTATTATTTTTTGGGCATTTGTCCTCTCACTTCACACAGAGATGGGAGCGGGGTCGCCGAACAGGAGGCGCATGCCAGAACTATTGTACATATTTTTAGTGGTAGGGGAAACCATACCCGGAGGAAACCTACGCAGACACGGGGAGAACATGCAAACTCCACTCAGAAAGGCCCTGGTCCGACCGGGATTCGAATCCACGACCTTCTTGCTGAGAGGCGAGAGTGCTATCCACTCAGCCACCGTGCCCACCAGTTAAGCTGTTCTCCTGCCTGAGCTGTTCAAGTGGTGTACCATATTTAATTTACTTTATTGGCTGATTTTAACATAAAATTTATTTTTAAAATGTTTACTCTCAAAGAATGCACAATTGTTAAACTATGTGATCTGTAAAGGGGGGGAAATGCCATTCATATTGGGCATCAACAGAAGAATCAGTATTGATCAGTGGATTTTCCGCAAGTAAATTAGGGTTGCCGCAATACTGAATTTAAAGCTTGATTTTGATCATAGAAGACAGAAAACTCCATTATGACTAAAAACAATTTTATAATATAAGTTTTTCTGTGTATAATTTAAGCTTCTACCAAAAAATCTTCAATATCAAAATTGGCCCTTCATGTAATTTCTATTTAATATCCCACTTACTTTTTCTGTATTAAAGACCATTACCTTTTGAAATGTGATCTCATGTGAAACCTATTTCAAAATTTTGACGCAAACATGTTCTGGGCGAGCCTGCTTACTGGATTGGCGAATGCGGCATTCTCGCAAGGCCAACTGCCCGCTAGTATTTTTATAATCTTCATCCTCCCTGACCCTTTGCTCCCCTCCTGGCGCCACTGTTCTCAGCCTTCCCCTGTGATGCTTGGGTCCTGCATGCGTACACACATGCACCAGTCTCTCCGTGGATAATTGGGACCAGCTGTTGTAAGGTGGCTCTTCTCTCCAGCCTCTAGCCCCCCTCTGTGGCTGCTGCACTTGCCTTTCTGACTGCCACCATGCCCCTTATCAAATACAAAATACAAAGGGGACTATAGAGTTTCAAAGCTATTTTTCATGGTTGCTTTAGTTCATATCACATTCTACAGGTCTGTAAGCAAGGGAGGCTTGATAAATCATTCAAAAGATATAAAATTGGATGGAGCCATAGCTAAAACCATGTAAGCTTTGAACTGGACGATGAGGGAGAGATTGTAGCATTAAAACTATCACTAGATTTCACACGCATTTTTGTCCACTACCACATCTTCAGATCATTTGAAAGAATTGCTGTGGGTTTCATATGACAACAGAATTTCAAGACTTATGTAGATGGGCAGCAGAAATCTTGTTGAAGCTGAGGTGTCTCACTTTCAAGTCTCAAACACTTTGAATGAAATCTTCCTAGTTTGAAAATGGCAGTATTTGGGAACACTTTGGCTTTTATCATCCACATACTTCCACACTTACCATCTTCCTAGATGGGTGAATACATAGAAAATTAAGATTTATTTATTTATCACAGGGACAATATGCCAGAATTAGCCAAGCGGCTATTTTTCATCCGTAGTCCCAAAGACAAGATACAGAAAACTTAAGTGAAAATCCAATTTCCAAGCTCTGGAAAATATAGAAGAGAAAAATGTTGTATTTGACTTGAAATTACACACATTCCAAGACAAGCATACAGATTATGATAAACTGTCTAAATATTATAATTTTATTTTAATGAACAGTAACTGCAAATACACAAGCTTTGTATGTCATTTTCATCTAGAGTCTCACTCTCACTCACACACTCCTATTGTGCATGTTTTTTTAGGGGTAGGGAAAAGAGAACTCTGAGGAGAACATGCACATCGAGGAAAGGCCCTGTGTGGTATTAGTTTTAGAACAAGGTAAGACAACAGAGTATTATTTGCTAGTTTTCAATAGTTTGTTTACAGACAAAATGTGGTTCAATTAAAAAGTACTATTTATGCACCATTCTTTTGTGTTCAGATTTCAGTGTTTTAGCTCATTTTTTTGTTACAGTGTCGTGCTATCCAAAAATAAGCATTATAAATCACCAGCATGGTATAGAAATTGGTATGGAAATAGTTTACATTTAAGTTAATTGCAAAACAATACAGTTTGAAAAATACATGGCTTACAATCAATCCAGTTAGTAATATTTTAAACATGTACAAATATTGTTTCACTCTTTCTCAAGCGAATATTTGCATATCTATTTCTAATAAAAAACATTGAAAATGGTAAGTAGAGAGACGAGGCTCGCAGGTGTCTCCACATATGCCCCAGTGTGAGTCCTTGAACATTCTTGTCTGTCCCAGCCATAGGCCCTTTCATACAGTCTGTGGTCCCAGCCCGTCTGCGTCTGCTCTGGATTAAGGTATATTTGGGAGCAGACAAAACCAATCTGGTGATGACTGTGAACTATCCCGGTCCCTGGAATGTGTGGAGTTCAGGGAGGGGAAAACTGGGAGTGGTTTGAGGATGCAGTCTGTGAGCAGTGCCCAAACAGAGGGTCACAAGGGCTGTTTTTTCACAGCTGAAGTTCCAAAATGTTATCTTCTGTATTTCATTAGCTCTGACACTGATGAAAAATCTCACCAGAAGCAGAGAGCCACCTGCAGCCACAGGTACGAAACAAGACTCTGAAGAGATGAGGCAGAGATTCCAGACCTCCAGCCGGTTCATGAATCAGACCCTCACAGCCTCAGCTGATCACCGTTTCCAGTGCAGAGGGCATTGTACTAACATAAGCTGGAATCAGTTGTCCTGACAGCTATGAGAACCTTTATTTGTCCCAGTGGGGAAATTTCAATTTTGCAGTGCACATACTGGACAGTAGTAAGAACACACCGGGAGCACATAAAATACACTTTTGCATACATTCAAGAAAGAGCTCTACGAGTCACTATTTGATGCCTTAAACTGAGAGTTGATTGGGCGAGAGATAGCCTGGTCGTACCACACCATAGTACAAATCACATTTTATACTAAGGTCTGAAGGTGCTCCATTAACTAACTCCTTTTGCAGATTGAAACGATTTGATCTGAGTTTACCGTGACGTATGTAATGTGCCTGAGTGAGTCGTTAGCATTTAGCCTAGCCATCTGCTTTGCCGCTAACGGAACCCGTGGGGAGTAGCGCCACAATTTTTGCCAGCGATTACATTACCAAACTACAACCTGCCCATTCGCCGCAAAATCTTGATGTCACCCTCAACTAACTACAACACCCGTCTCCCGTGCTCGCTGATTGGTCGATCGAATTTCAACCGATTGTAATCGCTAACACAGGGACCAGACCCAGACGTTACATGCAGTGAAATGATGATTGAGCGGAGTGTACGGATGGCTAAGGCCAGGCTAGGTGAGAGAGGGTGGTCCTCTCTTTTTTACTTATTTGTCTGTAAAAGCTGATAGCGGTAACAGAAGCCAAAAAATACATGCATGTGATCACTTGTTAGACTTGTTTGTAGAACCAAACTGTTTGAGAGCAAAGATCCATGGCTTTTAGCACATAGCTCCATTGTTTTGTGATTTAACAGTTAGGTACCCCAGCTTTAATCCAGGTAATCACCCCATCCCTCTATTATCCTGTTAAATTTCCATCTCATTACAACAGTAACTAGTGGAGTCATGTGTAAAGTAAGTGGTCTGCATTTCCTAAGCTGCACTGGCTACTCCCCTGTTAGGTGGGTGGTGGGGGTGATGAGGGGGATAGGCATGTGGGACTCTTTTCCAGCTGGTCCTCAGGGGTCAAAAAGTGTGTGGATGTCTCCGTGTCATGGCCTCTCATTAGGGGGTTAGACGCCGCGGCTCCAGACCCCTGCGGCCGCCGGACTGCTGCGTGAATCTGCACTGATCCTGCCACTTTGATGCCCTCCGCCCTCCCTCGCACACTCAGCCACACTAGGGCACTCTGAGGCCAATTAGCTCCACAGGAATGCTGATGTTCCCCTTTATGAGGCCAGATTGAGCCCGTCCAGCACCTGCCTTATACACAATTGATAGCAGTTTGACACGCGCTCGAGATGTTTGTATAAATCAATATAATACTGTAAGGTGTGGTTAGTTGAGGTACTTGTTTTTGTTGAAGCTGAGTTCATCTTTATTTCTTCTGCCATCCATGTCTGTTTGGCATTTTCAGACCCCATCTATAAACTTTATTTAGCTTTCCAGGGTGCCCATTTTTTCAGTATCACAAAGATATGCACACAAATTCAATGTATCTGATATCTGTGATGTTGTGAATAATGCATTGAATTGAAGTCAAATTGAATTAATGCATTTTCAAGCCACAAAATATTAACCAAAACCATCAAATTATTATTATCATTATCTGCTCTCATAACAGTTTGGCTCAGGACAGTTAGAAAGATACTGTATTATAGTCTTCAACGGAAAGTAATAAAAGAAGTGATTGTAACTAGTACTGTATTTTACATACATAGTCCCAGTCTGGGATTTGAGGTGCTCTTTAAACAGCAGATTAGGTTTAATAGATTTGATTTATTTATTTTGAAGTAGATTTACAATATTGTTAAATAATAATGTATTCACTTAAATGACACTTCTGCAAAATCGTATTTGACTTTTAAATCTTGACATTGCTCCTAACCTCTGGCACAAATGGGCACTAACTTATCATCCAGCTCTTTCTGTCCTGTTGTGCTGGATGGACACATTACATTATTTCAGAAAGTTTCTTCAGTCAAATTGTGGTTTTTTTATACATTCCTTCAATTACACTTTGCTATATTTGATGTTCAGTAAAATGGTAGAATGTAATTTCCATTTTCTTCCACTTTGTCTATAGACAGGTCACGGGGCAAAGGTTTAAGCAGAGACTCACAGACTTCCCTAGTGCCTCTTTTTTATTCAACAAATATATACGTGTTTATACATATTTCTACTACCTTAGAAATTGCTTCATGTTCGAAAAACATATGCCAACATAGAACAACTTTTAAAAGTACTTTAAGCACATGTGTTTTCAGTCATTCTCAAGGCATTAATTTAGCCCATCTCATTCTCCCTGAAATCCTACTCGTCTCGCTCCCTAAATTACTGCGAGTTGACCTCACCGCCCTGTCCTGTGTAGTTAAGCAGGCATTTATCCCTGAATGCGTTGTTTGGGTGGAGCAGTGCAAGCCCTGGCCCGCGCACTGGAGGCATAGCAGTCTAAAACAGGTGCTCTGCCTCTCCTTTTTCCTTTTTTTTTCTTTTAATCATTTGCCTTTCACTATTCACTATCCTCCTCACACCTGTTCCAGTGTTGGGATTCCTGCTGTGGGGAGCTTTAGCTTAAATGGATGAGTTATGTGCAAAGACAGTGTTGTTGTAATTACTTTAGAATAGCCTTTATCTGCCCCCACCAAAAGCTCCTATTACTCACCACTTTCCCTCTACTTAAAGTGTGAATTGTCTACACCAATAGTCTTTGTCTGACCTATGACAAAACCTGTCATACAACAACAATATTAACAAAAATTAGTAGTGGAAAAGTTAGAAAGGAAGACGTCCATATGTAAAACTCTTCTTATTTATCCATCCATCCATCCATCTCTTTTCTTCCCCTCAATCCATTTCTGGGTCGGGGGGATGGCAGTCAGAGCTGCACCCAATTAACATAGCACCAGCTATTGTTGTGATTCTTATTCATCACAACAAAATAGGGTCGAACCTCCAGGGTGGGGACTCTGAGGAGCACAGGGACTGGCCTTCTGCTGGTGCCAAGAGTCAAGGGGAGGAAGCGTTTCAGATTCCTGCCAATCTGGAACTGTCCTCCTGAAAATGTGAAACAGGTATATCGTGGATAGATAGCTATAAAAATGATTTGGCCTTCTGTAGGTCACAACGACCCCATTGGGTATCCATGTTATGACTCTAGTGTGTTCTCTCTGACTGTCTTTTGATGCGACACGTATGTCTTTCGATGTGTGACGTAACAGATGTGTGATGTAACAATGACTATAAAAACCTTGTCCTGACTTTGTTCTGTCTGAGAAAACTGAAACATCTGAAACAACTGGAACCAAACTTCCAGGGCTCTGGTGCACTTCCACCCTGAAGATGAAATTATCTTGTTTTGTTGAGCATTTTGTGTTGTCTTGACTTTGAACTGTGTAGAGAAATAAACTTGCCTTGCCTATTTTATTCATTTCGTGGTTTATTTGCTTAAGACAGTGCTTGTTAATGAAAACACCATCTCCTTGGGCTAATTTCCATTCCATTGTTCCATTTCCATTCTCCCACTCAGATTGTCAGACTCAAAAACACAGTTTGTGAGTTCAACATGATCTATTGTACATATTTTTTTGTGGGAGGGGAAACCGGAGCACCCAAAGGAAATCAAGTACACATAGGGAGAACATGCAAACTTGCTGCCCATATACATCCAACATGCTGCCCATATACATTATCAAATAATAATAAGTCAAAACCGATTAAATCAGGCTTATGAACAAAATATGAGGTCACTCACCATAGAAAGATACGCAAAGGTTTTGATGGTGACGAGAATTGACAAAACAGTGATTAATCATATCTGGACCTATTCACCTGGAAAAACATTTTGTCCGGAGGCCGTAGTTTGGACACATAATAAGCAAAAAATGAAAATGCAACACTGAAATGTTGCTCCCATTTTTCATTGGTGAAAGATTTAATTAAAAATATTAAATTAAAGCTTTGCTTAAAGACCCATCCCAATCAATTATTGTTCACAAATCTGTCTATAATTGTTTCAGTGAGCACTTCTTCTTTGCTGAGACAATCCATCCCACCTCACATATGTGGTATATATTCTCATTAGACAGCATGAGTATTTTGTGTCTTAGGCGGATATACTTCTGTTCAATTTATCTGATTTCAATGAAGAAAATAGACAAATATTTTTTTGTCAGAAACTTATACAGAAAAGGTTGTGTATTGTAGCTGCAAATAGATATCATTGAGCATTAGCTACATGAACAGTACTAATTTCATTAACATCTCAGTGACAGCTCCAGAGGGGCCTGTGGTCTTGACACCCCCAGTGAAGCAATGTAGAGCAGGTCAACGTGAGCCACCATCCCCCTGATCGCCCCCTGTCATTTACCCAGCTGGTACAGAGATAGGTGAGTTTATTTTCTTAAAAGATCATTGCTGCACATGGTATAAATACTTAAAAAGCATATCATTCAAGTTATATTGAAAATGTTGATAGAAATTCCAGATTGTCCTAAACTTTCACATTGTTTTTGCTTTATCTTATAAGAGGAACTTCATACGAACAGGTACACCTGTACCTGTTTAACACCCCAATAAGGCATTACCCGATTGAATAATGATGTATTGGATTTATAGGAAACTAATAGCATTTAGAATTAATTGTTTTCATCATATGGATTGTAAAAAAACTATAGTCACAGAGGTGTCCGACAGAAGCAAGGCAGTCTATCATCAATCATGCACACTGCATCGGCCTCACATCACAGAAGTAACCACATTGCTGAGCTTCTGCAAGATCAGACTTTGATAAGCAGAGTGAAATTTGCCATTTCTTTTTTTTTCATTCATGATTAAGAGTCATAACCATTTGAGGATTAGGGTTAGGAACATATTTTTGGTTCAGGTTTGGGTTAGATCATGAATTACCATTAAAAAGGTTGTATATCTAATGAAATTATTATTACAACCACACTTTTGTTGCCAGAATCCGCCTGTCCAATGCAGCACCTAATCACTGATACTAATGCAATCTTGCTGGGGTTTGACTATATGGTAACGTTTCTGTGTATGTGAATACTTATTTTTGTTTCTGCTTTCATTTAAATACTTAAATGTGTGGTGTACAGTATATTGTATAAAACATGGAGCCAAGACAAGCTAAATTTCATCTAACAAACCAGCTTGAGGGACTCCTTTCTGATATATAAAATCTGCATAGATATTATCGATCTTTATGTCCACATGTTTTTTATGAATAACTCCAGCTTAAACCTTTGTTCAGAAAAGGTCAATGATGAGCATTTATCTAGGGACACATAAAACGTGCACATGTAATTTCAAATTAAATTTTTTACATACAGTCCCTCTATTTTAATATGTAACAAAGGTTCAAGAGGAGAACAAATACAAATTGGAAAAAAAATCATCAAGTAAATAAATATATATGCATTCTCCTAGTCATTGAATATTTGTAAACATGAATAATAAAAGTAACATTGCATTAAGATAACGGTTAGGCTATCTTCGTATCTTGATTTTTATTTTGATAAATCAGGATTCAAGATATCACACTTCAAATCAAGAAAAAAACATTAAAATGTTATAAATCTGTTATATAAACAAAAACTACTGGCCTTAAAGGAATAGTTCACCGTTTTTACATACTGACATATGTTCTTACCTTACCTTAGACTAGTTGATATGTACCTGTCTGGTCTT
>JAPMNZ010963871.1:0-10483 GCA_029875035.1 Pomatoschistus microps | reverse complement strand
TGTTCATTAACATGTACTGTCCCAACCAAATAAACAATAAACTAAACTAAGTCCTCTGGGACTACTGCTGTTGTGAATAAGAACTCCAAAAATAGTTGCAATGGAATTGTTGACATATTGACGCAGTATGTTTTTGATTGATTTAACCTAACCTAAACAATAATTGCTGTTTAGACATTGAACTAGTTATTTGTTTGAATTTTCAGAGAAGTAAACAATTTATGGACTAAAGTGAGCACACAAGAGTATATTTAGCCGTTTTCTACTGTTTTTTTAACCGTTAAAATACTGAGTCTGTCCACAAGTAAGACACTTTCAAATGCATAGAAAAAAGTATTTTACCAAATACATCCTATTGTGTACTGCGTCTGTAATGGCCGAATTGAAAGGGTGTAGTGAATATTCCTGCTAAATCGCTGATAATCCTAGATCCTAGATTACCTAAAAACTGCATTTTGAATAGTCGAATTATTTACTGTAATGTAACCGAAACAGTCCATAGTAAAACAGTCTTGAAATGAGATGAAAAAGTAATAACACACAAGAGAAGGGATTGTCTCCTTCTTCCTCGCTGGCGTCATCCTCTCCATCGGACATGAGCAGGTCCTGGTACAGAACACTGGACTGAGCTGGGCGGTTCGACCTGCTGTCCTCATCGTCTTCATCATCGTCTTCATTGTGCAGTCGCCTGCGAGGCGGCATCAGCAACATATCATCTTCATCATCATCATCCTCCAGGTCTCCCTCTGCATCCTCTGCCTGGACACACACGCAGATATTTCAGTCATGGGCAAGGTTTGAATTGGAACAATTTCCTTGTATCATGTAGAGTCTTTTCTGAATGAACATAACAGACATTCAGACTCGTTCTTACAGGAGCAGGGGTTTTGGGCTTTCCATCATCATCCTCCTCAAAGCCTTCAATGTCCACGTCTGACTCTTCTTCTCCAAGTCTTCTGCTGTGACGACCCTATAAATGACACGCACATTTACACTGCTTGTTTAGGATATGCAGTTGCAGACAAATTCAGATTGAGACGAACCCGCAAAGTTATCATTCTGTTTAATAAAGCTGCTTATTTGCAGTTACCTCAAAGTGCAGAGCAAATTGTTGAAAAACCCAAAGAATAGAATTATTGTATGTTCTCAGAGTTTGTATGAATGATAAACCTGGCCATTTTCCTGACGTCATACAAGAAGTAAGTAAGTAATCTTAGGCTACATACATCTTTCTTCAACAGACAGTTTTTTATGAGCGCTGTATGTCATAAAATGTTTTTTGGCCTTCTGATCTGTAAAGTTGACCCTGTCACAGTACAAGTCCTCTATATTACGGTACTGTTCAACATGTACATTTGAGCATGTGAGGGTACATGCTTTCACAGAGCAGCAACAGCCTTGCAGCTGCTCTTATTGAGATACTGTTCAAGACAGCTCAGAGAATGTGACCACACTTGCTTTTCTAAGCCGTTTTTTCTCAGAAATCAGAAGCAAAGCAGTATGGGACCTGAATGGGAGACCACTGGGGATACCAGGTGCCACAGGAGACGTGTGTAGAGTGATTTAATAATTCCTGCCCACTTTCCTGAAAGGGCCGCTCAATTATAATGTTGTAATATCAGTTTTTTTCATTTTTATTACATACACATAACAACTGTTGCATCCGTGCCCAATAATTGTGACAGACCATTGCAAAAACTAGTTAACAATGATCATGCTGCCTTTCTTACAATACAGTTAAAATCTATTTGGTATCTGACTGATCTTATCATATTTCAGATTTGTTTTAAGTTCTTAAAGGAGGTACCGTTGTCAAGTGTTCTATTGCCCTCTGCATATTATCTATGTTAAGGACAAAAGACCGGAAACGCAGCTGATTTGTTAAGGATGAGGCAGTGTGGCTGCATGCCAATGTGCTTAACTCACTCATACCTGACCACCTCTCTTCTCTGTAGCAACCACTAGAGGTCCTTCAGAGAAAAGACTGCTGGTCTCTCTTGGCATGCTTCCTGAGGCGCCACTGTCAAACAGGTCAACAGGCTGGCCCACGTGGAATAGAGGAGAGGAGCACCACCAAACAAAAAGTCCAACAGAACCAAATTGGAGCAAAGGAGAAAGACACAAGGTTGGATAAAGGGGAGACTAGAGTCAGGCAACTACAGATGATTACAGATAAGGAAGAGAGGGTTAGTGCAATCAGGATTAAAGAGGAAATGACGCAAAGAGTTGTGATCTCCAGGTTGTGGTCAAAGAGTCCAGGAAAAGGTTTACCTGAGGAGTGTAGTGCCCAGGAGTCATTGAGTCCAAACTCTCCAGGTCAGCTGCATCCAAAGCAGCCTCTTTAGCAGTGGAAATATCCTTCTCCAACTGGGTCAAGTGCTCGTCGTACTGATACACCAAAAAGAATGTACAGTAAACAAAAGATAAATGAAGACTACAGGAAATACAAATTATATATTAAAGATAACATACATCTGCCAAAGTCTGTTTGCACACATTGACTATGTCCAGAGCTGTTTTGGTGTATGGGCTATCAGGACCTGTAAAATTCTTAATTAATACATGGCCATACAGATCTTTAGGATTAGTAATGATTAAATATACAAATTTACCATTGTACTTGATGCTATTTGCGTGGATAAGACTGATGTCTGAGAGGAAGTACTCTCGGTTTTGATATTTGTGCTTAGAAATGTTCTGAAAGAGGCACAAAGTCCTGTAAGTGACAAGTTATTTTTGTTGCAAAAACTATGAATAGCTTTGCTTTCTCCGGCACCTTCCGGACAGTCTCCAGGTCCATGGGGATTGCGATGACCTTGTGATAGTCTGGCACAAACTTCTTGTTGACAGGATGATGGAACGGCCATGACTACGCAGAGGAAAATGGACCAAGTCATCAGCATAATGTAAAATGTCCCTGACGTTTTAATGATTTTTGACCTTCATGAAAGAAATTAGTACAATAAACTTACATCAGGCACTGCCATCATTTTCTGAGTCACAATGTTGTCCAAAATAAAAGAAAAGGCAACTTGATCATCATCATCCAGCAAAGGGTTTATGGCTTTTTCCAGCCTCACTAATCGGTCTTCTTTCTGCACAAACATAAATAAACAAATAGTTTCAAATATTAATACAATGTTCTTTTATAGAATAGACTTAAATTATAATCCCGACCTCTTTCAGTTTTGCGTCACACAAGTCTAGCATCGACTGTGCTACTTGTGTAATAGGATGTTTTGCTCCTGTGATTGAATAAAACAACAGTATAAGTAACACAACAAACTGTTTGAGGAAAGAACATTATATAATATTATACCATTGTAAGTGGCGCTGTTCTTCACAATTAGCTCTACAGCTTCTCGAAATTCATCTCTAGACGGGTAGAGACGTTTTCGCACATTTTCCCTCAGTGTTTGAAGATCCATTGGACGATTAATGATCTTGTAATAGTCCTTTACAACCTTGGCATTCACAGGTGTGTGGAAAGGATATGTCTGTAGGAATAATTCACATGATTAAAGCCAAATATATAAATATACAATCAATCACTGATTTTTGTCTTCTGTTTATGTGTTACATTTGGGTGGTCCCGCATGTCATTGATGATGCTCTCCAGCACTGAAGACAAAGTCACCATGGGGTCAGTGCGTCTGCGATGGATGGACTTGTGTGGTTTCTGGAGTTTAAAAAAAGAAAGGTGAAGACATATTTTTAAAGTCTGAACGTAACATTTGACAACAATCTTGTGCATTATCAGGAATGAGAATTGGACATTTCAAAAAAGTCTGAAATGTCAGCCTATGCACGCAAAGCGCCCCCCTTCAGAATGGAAATTTTTTATAAAATGCAGTAAGAAATGGTGACTTATGATTCATTCTAATTCACCGTGGCAGTAACAGCGCACACACTTGGCAACTCCTCCCCTCACACACAACAAATGAGTGCTTCCGTCTCTTTCCTCCTATCTGAGCTAAATCCATGTACCCCGCTGCGTACATAGTCGCCCTCGCGCCTGCCTTTTTACAAATCACTTTTGGTGAAAATTCCACCAATAGACGGAAAATTCTCATCCCTGCATTATACATCTGGTCGTTAATTACGTTGAGATAGTCACAATGCACAGCGCTGCCAACACGTCTCTTCTTCTTTGCTGGGAGCTGCTGCTTGGGGAACTTTAACACCAAAGACTTTCTCCGCACTTCATCCGCACTGCAAGAACATTTGTCAGTTATGTGCACAACATAAATATATTATTATTGGGTGTCCATGATACCTCTCAATGAGCTGTTTTCCCAGAACTATTTTGGTGCCTTCCACTTTGATCAGCTCCTCATTGTCATTGTGAATAACAGTCTTTTCCAGTTCCTCCTCTTGTTCCTCGGTCATTGCCACCGGGTTAGAGGGTGGAGCGTTCGTTTGATAATACAGAGGGCAGAACTTGTTCGTCCTCATGTGTCCAATAGCTCCACAAGCACCACATTTAAGCTAGGGAATAGAAGTCAAAATTGAGGAACACGAATAAAACTAGCTAGCAATTTTTATCAGAATCAATAATGCAAAAGCAAGTTTGACCAAGAATAAAAGAAAGTCTGCAAGCTTACTTTTACCTTGAGGTCTGGCCTGTCCTTGGCCTTTTTGGCCTTCTTCTCTGGAGGCCCTTTGAACTTGTCCTTTTCTTGGTTGCGCTTGAGTCTGCGCAGCTGCTCCTGAATACGCCGCCGTTCCTTCCGCATCTCCTCTCGGTGTTGCTCGTCATAAACTGCAAATTTTCGACTGCAAAAAACAAAATATCGGTATGTTTACTGCCGTGGTTTGTTTGTGACACCCAAACTCAGAGGCATTGTAGGGCGACCCCAAAGCTTACCTACACAACAGGCCTATAAGTATACTAACATAACACTTTTACTTCACAAGAGACAAGTTACCATGAATTCACTTACATGAAATCATCATCCTTTGTGGTTCTGATCCTCAGGTATGCATCTATGACTGAGGCTTTGCGTACGGTTTCACAGCGAACGTACTCTTTCCCGTCCTCATCTCTGAATGTGCGGTAAATCTTGAGCCTGCGCCCTGAGGCTGAGTTCAGACTGGTGACAGAGCAAGTGTCGTCATCTTTGTGGGAGCTGATGGACAAAGAGCTTGCTGAAAAACAAAAATTCAATCAACATTAGGATGTCAGAAGTAAAAACACAAATTAACTACAATAGTATGTCATATGTCAACATACATAAGCCTTTCCGCCTGTCCTTCCGGCCCTTGTGGTCGCGATCACTTTCTTCTCCCATTAACATTCTCTGGAGCTCCTTCCTCTCCTGCTCCTCACGCTCTCTGGAAAGCTGTGAGCTGGTCTTTTTGTTCTGCAGCATGTTCTCAATATTTTTCCCCATCTCCTCAAAGTCACTGTCCTCTGCAGAGCTGCTGTCTGTGTCTGTGGACAGCACCTCCGTTGACTCCAACACCCTGGTGCAAATTAGAAGATTAATAATTGAATGGAGTACATGGAGTACATAAAAAAACAGTTGTTTCTCACTTGTTCTGCAGATCAAAGATCCTCTGGCACTCCTCCTTGTATCGCTCCTGATGCTCAGCCACAGAGAAGCGTGAACCTCGGGCAAACTTACTCATGGGTCCTTCACCAGAGCGGGCCTGCTCTGTGGACATGGTTCTCACTACATCGATCACCTCCCATCGAGACAGCTTCTTAATCTAATGCACACAAAGGAAATCACGGTCAATAACCTGGATGCTGAATTTTAATGTTGTCAAACAATAATTTGAATTCTTACTTCTTCCTCTGGTACACCAAATTTGCGAAGAAGTTGCTTGGCATTTTTTAAAGAAAGTCTCCTCAAATCAGCATCGGTTCCTGTCACAGTCTTTTTGACAGGCTGGGGTTCTTTGTCATCCTACAAACCCAAGACCATCAATCAAGTTATCAATTGGAAAGGAAACAAATAGAGACAGCTAAGCATGCTGAATATCAAACAAACCTTCTGCTGTGTGGGCTTGTTTGGCACCTTGACATAGGAAAACCCCTCTCCACAGCCAGTGGGATCAGCAACACCAGTGACCTCCAGCAGACATTTCCCCTTCATGGCTGAAATGAAGGCTCTTGTGGTATTCCAGGGGGCAGTCCTAACCTATAAGAAGGGCATTTTTGGTATTGATGAATCTTTTATTACTTGCCTACAAAACAAAATGTAACGCAGTTTTACCTCATCATCAATTTTCATTTGAAAGTCCTCTTCATTCTCCTCCTCCGGTGCAAAGAATGATTTCTCTCCATAACCAGCATCCTAATAGTATAATTAGAATTGAGTTATGTCAAGTAGATTTATATTGCACCATGTCAGTCAAATGTGATTACCTTCAGTCTCTGCTCTGCCACCAGCATGCTGTAGTACGCACAGCACTGCTCTGGAGACACCATGGCTCTGATCTCCTCTTCAGTTGGCAATCGGAAGTCAGGCTTTAAAACCCACCAGTTGGAGTCCATTCCTGACACAAGGTAAAGGTGAAATGGTAAAATTGTATTCTTTAAACTTGAAATAACACTTAATGCTGTAGTACCTAACTTTTTGTTTGTTTTACATATATACTTTATGATTGCCAACATAGTCTTGTTAAAGTTTGTGAACAAATTAAGACTCCAACATCCTGCCTTTATTTGATAAACATTTGATATTTTATATACTGAGCTGAGAAAGGGCTAGTACTGTCTTTTTTCACTAAAAATAGTATCTAAAATGAGGTGGATACTAAAAATACATGCATGTGAATACTGATGATAGAACTGGTTACGAAGGTTTTATTCGTGGGTTCAAAGTTAGGTACTCCAGCTTTAAGATGCATAAGCTTTTTATATATATTTCACAAAGATTACCATAATATTCCTGTGAACTGTACTGTCCTTAATGTAGCATACCTTCAGTATAAGCTCCATACTTGTAGAAGTTAAAACCTCTTTGCCTTCTCAAATTCCTGCCTGTCCATTCTAGGCATTGGGCACACACACTGGGAATCTCAAACAGCTCTCAAAAAATACATTCTCGACATAACCTCAACATATCCCTGAAAGCTATGACATGGAGGCCAAAGGCGCATGGCGATGTGAACAGATATAGGGATTCATTGTACCTGTGCGTTTAAAGTCAGCACAAAGTTTAAGACGTTTCCTAATGCTGCTTTCCGAATGTGATGGAAAAGCTTTTTTAATGTCTTCCATTCGGATTCTTCTGGGTCGATCCTTGCTCTTCCAGAACAACCTGTAAATAAATACCTACAGAAAACAGGATTAAACACGATGTACACAAGAGGTTTGGGTTAAATGACTGCAAACAGCAATCACTCACCTGTAGGAAGTCTCTGATGTGAGTATTGGCTCTTTTGGAGTTTGGTCCCGGAACCTCAGACAGTGGACACTCTTGGCCAACCACAAATATATCCACGAGCTCTCGAACGTAGTATCCATGACGTGTTCGCAAAACCAGGAAATCGGTCTCTGGCATTTTGTGCAGGTAAATCGGTGCACGGAAAAGGTTGTTCTCAAATGCCTAAACAGAAGAAGTAATGAAAACGCTTCAAGAGCTACTTCCACATGGTCTGGGAGTGTGCAGGGGTTGTTCAGTTTGAGTAGACGGTGGCTGGTAATTCTATCCTTCCTTCAGTTGTGCCTGGTTCCCTGTTCTTCTTAATGACTTCTCTGGGCTCAGCCTTACAAGTTCAACAACATGTTCTCTTGGCGGGTATTACGGCCACCAAAAAGATGGTTGATACAAGTTACCCCCACACTCGCCGTCTCGTTGACAGGTCAGGACTTTTGCAGACTATTTGGAACTCCCCACAGGACGAGTTGATTTGGAAGTCAACTTTTACCCGAGTTGTGAAAATTTTCATATTCTATTTTATGATTGTTCCCTTTTGAAAAAAATAAATAATGTAAAATTGACACCAAAAACAAAAAGCTCAGGCTATTTTAGATCTGATATAGAGAAGAGAGATTTATTATTCTAATGCAACATTCAGTCCAGTCCATAAAAGCGGTTTTTCAACGTTCGCAAATATATAGGCCATAAATAACGACTCTTGACAAAGTCTTCAGAGTGCTACTTACTAATGCTACCAACTACTAATGCACACCAAGACCACGACCAAAAAGAAAAGCAGCCTCTTATTAATTTCCTTAAAGACTAACACAAGTTTTAAATATAAAATGTTTTGGTGATCAGCACCGGAATAAACCGACCTGCAACAGCTGCCCGGGGTGTAGAGATCCAAGGAAGGGTGACGTGTGGCAATACACAGTTTCTCCATATTTACAGTCAGGTGCTCCTGGGTCTTTACCAGGTTTCTAAAGTAAATACAAATATTTTTAAAAAGCTGTTCACAAAATATAAACTGCACATGTAGTGAATCTGAAACATACACGTTTGTAGTAGTTCTTGATTTTGGTGGCCATGCCCACTTGCATAATCGTCGGTGCATATTCTTCGCTGTACTCTGCTAAAATCAGATCTCCATCTTTGCCAGTGAGATCTTGAGGAGTTCGCATAAAAAACATATCTCCACCTCCAGATGCCTGCCGCTCTTGTTCTCTCATCTGAGAAAATAGAAAAATACTGTCTAGAAGCTTGCACAAGCTTCAGAAAATCTGTGGTTGATATGGTTATACAGATACAGACCTTAGCTTTTTTCTTGATGTGCTTAAGAAGAGGTTGAACTGGATGTGGTCCTGGCTGTGCCAAAGCACCAAATGAGTACTTTTTCAAAGCCGGTCGATGGAATTGACGTAGTTTCATGGGTCCCATGTGTGTCGGGAAGAAAGGCTGCCTCAACTCCAAGGCAGGGATAGAGTGCTGTTTAAAAAATTTCCATCAATGTAAATGAAAATGTTAGTGGAATTCCAGTCCAGAGAGGAAATATGATTTACTCACCTGAATAATGTTTCCTCCAAAGGTGCCTCGAAGACCTTGTTGTTTGGGATAGTAAAATTCATCGTTTGAGAGATTCCATGGGTCTTTTATCTCAGGCTGGGACATATTCTACATAAAAATCATAGTTTGTCAATCTTTTACTATAGCAAGCTCAAAAGTCCTCCTATTATTCTGCTGTAATGTACGCAATGATGACATTGAGATTTCCCCGCTGTGGGACAAATAAAGGTTTATCTTGTCTCCTCCTACCTGCTGAGGTTCATCTTTTATTACGCCCGTCTTTCCCAGCAGGATTCGACTTTTCTTGAGTGCAGTTTCCTTTTTGTTTTCTTTTGATGGTGAATGAGATGTGATTTCCTCCTTTTCATCTGGAATTTCTAGAGGAGAGTTTAAAAAAATAATATCAATTATATACATACTACAGAAGATTGCTGTTAAGCTCACAGATATTACTATATACCTAGAATAATGTTCTCATCGTTTGGGTCAAGTGTAAGAACAGGTGGAGCAAGAAAGTAATCCATCTCCTGGTCATCCCAAATAATATTGTCTTCCCAGCGCCCATACACCAGCTCCTCATTGTCGATGGGGAAAATTGAGTACCATTGATTATCATCTTCGTGAGACACTGTTGAGAAATGACAGAAACACAAATAAGACACAGAATTCAAATAACAGTGATAAATGTGACGTACCTGAATTATCCAAACAATTTTTGTCCCGTTTAGAGCCAGAGATCATCGACACTTTTGGTGGAGGGGGCAATGGGGGTGGGGCAAGTTGTGAATTACTTCGTGTAAGACCTGTGGAATTTTAAAAAAGCAAGTATTTTACAATACAGGATTTCTAACAACAGGTGTTCCACCTGTGCTCACCTTGTTGGGCATTATATGCATTGGCGTTGCGTGTCATGCTGGAGGGGAGCCATCCTGCCAGGCTGGCTCTTTGAGTCTTAGTCCCCTTGTGTTTCACATCCTCTCCATTCCAGATGATATCATCCTCCCACTGCAGCTGAGTGACCATTAGAAACAGCTCATTCTCAAGGTGTTTTGGCTCTTTGTCAATGTCTTCTTCACAGTCTTCAAGTTCTTGAGGCTGAGGAGGGAAAACAAATATTTTAGGCCAAAATAACTAAAGGTTAATTATATAATTTATTATTCTAAAGATATTTGTGGTGGCTATAGCCACTACATAAAAAATACTGTTCTAAATTAGATAAGAGGAATTTTGGCCCAGTTTGATAACATCAGGCGATCCTAATTTACAAACAGGAAGTAAAATTATGACGTTTATGAAAATATTCAGCACATTCTTAAATATAGTCATCAACAATTAACATATACACACACATATATATATATGCCTTTTTTAAACAAATATTGAGTTTACACACCACCACAGCAATGTCTGTTACATCCTTAGAGGGTTCTTCAGTCTCCAGCTCATCATTTATGTCCTTTAGTTTGAAACCATAGTTGAAGTTGCTTCCATCTTCAGGGACACCAAGCATGTCATACCACAGCTGAGCCGGCCCATATCTCCAT
>JAPMNZ010963869.1:0-10961 GCA_029875035.1 Pomatoschistus microps | reverse complement strand
ATAAACTGATCCCTCCCACTCACAGGTTTCTTCTCCAAGGCTAGAACCTTGTCCCACAACCTAGTGGACAGATGCCATTAAATATAATTGCATTGTAAACGGAAAACATAAATAAAAATAACAACTGTACCTAATTTCCTTGTGTTTGAACTGTGTCCATTTTATGACCTCTTGCTGAATTAAATGTGTTTGTTCTGGCTCCAAGGTTTTTGACAATGACACAGGGTTACATGTTGAAGAGTCTGTTATAGCTTTTGATTTTTTGACACTCAATTGACTTTCTTTGATTGTCTCTTTTTTAGATCCAGACGGAAGTCTACAATTTGGTCGTCCCTGTAATTTACCAGTCGTCGTATTTGCATTTCTAAAGGTACTTGAAATGTTGTCTTTTGGAGGATTTGTCTGCACATATTTTGAGACATCAGCAGGTTTGTTGCTGGGAGAATGATGGTCTTTTGTCTGATAGTTTCTTTGCTCTTTTTGCTCAATTTTTTTGGAGATCATTTTATGTTGTGCTTGCGCTCGAGATGATTTCATGGAATCTTTGAACGTAGCATTTAGTTCAATTTGAGTTTTTGATGATTTGGCAGTGCTGTGTCTCGAGCCTGGTTCTTGACCATGGCGAACTTGCAATGCTTTTTCAAGAGCTTTTTCGAGCAGATCCATTTCTTCTTTTGCCACTATTGATGCATCTGAAAACATGAGTAGATGAATAGTTTATTATAGATTCCAACTGTAAAATTGTTTTTGTAATTAATTTTTCAACAAACCTGTAAATAAATTATCTTCTGGCAGAAGACAGGGAGACAATCTTGGCAGGGTTGTTCTGTTAGATATGAACGCAGAAGAAAACGGGAAATCATATACTTATTCCTAATGCATTGTGATTATGTGATCAAAAAGGCACTGCTGGGATTCGAACCCAGGATCTCCTGTTTACTAGACAGGCGCTTTAACCAACTAAGCCACAGCGCCTCCCAACGCCGGGGAGCGAAAAATGTATTCTTGAAACGTTGCCAGGCAAACAATTTGTCAGGTTTACTTACAAGATAGTAATTTCTGTACAGAGTTGAACTGCATGGTGAATCCTGGCTTGTTCTTCTGTTCTTGATTTCAAGATCCCCTCAATGGCAGTATAAAGTGCCATTTTCAACTGATGCTGCGGAGTCCTGTTGACTAATGTATAAAAACGACCAGCCAAAACTATGTAAAGACGAAAGGAAAGCAACGACTAGTTAAATGAATGTATGACATGTAGAATATTATATTTAGGGGGCAATGGTTTAAAGTTAAAGGTAACTCACGCACGAGAGCTATGGCCGCGCATTCAAATGAAGCAGGAAGTACAGTTTACCAAACTGGAGGAGTTCAGAAAGAAAGTCTTTCATAATATTTAGGCCTGGTCATTGCTTTATTATTGTCTCATCCCTCTAGATAGTTATATAAGGTCCTCAGAAGGATGCAAAAGTCGATAAAGTTCAATTTAGCTCAATTTACCCCCCCCATGGAGATCACGCAACCACATCTCGCGGTATTTTGTTGTAGAACTTTCTTGTTTTTTTAACTCACTCTTAGTACATTTGAATATATATATGCGTTTAAGTGAGCACTTGCTTTCTTATTTTCAGTATTTCTGTATTTTTTAGTAAAAAGACAAATTATAGTTTAAAAAAGCGTGTGATGTGTTCTAAAAGTTAGACCGATTTCATTAGGGGTTTGGAGTAAAAAGTAAATTATAGTTATAAATACAGTAACAATGTAATGCAAAATTCAACATATTAACCCAGTGACTACACATGTTCCCATTTACACATCTTTATTTGATGGCACATAGCGCATCATGTATAATCCACGAACAACATGTGTGAATCACAAAAGGCGTTATCAAAGGTGCTCTGCACACACAAGTAAATGGACGACCCACTTGTTTTTGGCATGTTTGTTTTTGCATATAATCTCGCATAGTAAACATTTGAAAATCCTTACTCTCAAGAGCACTGTGTGTGAGAATCGTGGTGAGAGTATGTGCGCAGAAACAGAAGCTGTCAACTCAAATTAAGTGAAGGAATATATTTAGTAAACATATAGATCCATGACATAAAGCCAAATGTCCTCATCAGCCAATGAGAAGCGCGCTCCACATCCAGGACGCGCTGGTGTGGTCACGTGACACCGGCTGGAGGGGGTTGTTGCGTAGTTGACTTCACTCAAGTTAAAGTTCTTTTCGTAACTGTCCGCATCCGCTGCACGCCTCAAGGTCTGTTCTCTTTACTTAGTTCAAATGACCACTGCATCGTTTGTGACACGGTTGTAGGGATTTGTATCCAGTTTATTTGACGTGTGTTGTTAAATGCTAGCTGGCTGATAGCATTTGAGCTAACGCATCCACAGCATAACAGATGACCCCCAGTCAATAAGAGATTTAACAACAATGATCCAGTCAATTAATGCAATCCTAGTTCCTTCCCCAATACGGCTCCTAAAAGTCGGTTTGTTCATTGTTCCCTTTTATAGTTAAGCTAATTGTTCATTTTCTGGTGAAAGTCAAAAGGCCTGTGGCTTGTTATTGTTCTGTTTTTGCTGGTAAGCGCTAGTTAAAAGTTGTCCTTACACGAGAAACTCGAATGGGTTATGTGTTTATTACTGTGATGTGTTTCCAAAAGTAGAGCTCTTTAGCTTGGGCCTTCAGGATAGCTAACACAGGTATAGGTTCTTAGATGAGTTTAGATATCATGTTGGTTGTAAACATGGTCTAATCAAATTTGGTGTATAATTGATTCAAACAGTTTTATCAACCACATGTTTTGACACTGTGTTTTGTTTTCATCCCATAGAACATGGATACCGGTTCAAGTACTGCCAATGGGTATGAAGATAAGGATGCTCTCAGGTAAATTTTAACTCGATGCAATGGTGGTTTTTCAATTCATAGAATAAAATGACTTTCTTTCCCTTTAGTCCAGAAGATTTATCAGAAATGCTGGGTGCAGGAACTCGTGAAATTCATGAAAAAGCTGAAAATTCACAATTTGTGAAGGATTTTCTTAGGGGTAACATTTGCAAAGAGCTATTTAAGGTGATAGACTTGGATTTGGGAAATATATTGAGACTTTGCCTAGTAATTTGCAATTGTTTTTTCCCCTTAGCTTGGCGTTGTGGCACTATACTACACTTACACAGCATTGGAAGAGGAAATTGAGAAGAATAAAGATCATCCCGATTTCGCTCCTTTATATTTTCCATCAGAGCTGCATCGTCATGACGCCTTGGCTCGTGACTGTGAATTCTTTTATGGTCCTGAATGGAAAAGCCAAATTAGCTGCTCTGAAGCCACAAAACTGTATGTAGAACGCATTCATCAAGTGGGACAGGAGGACCCAGCGTTGCTGGTGGCTCACGCCTACACTCGCTACATGGGAGACTTGTCGGGAGGTCAAATCTTGAAGAAGGTTGCACAGAGGGCTCTCAAGCTCCCTCCTACAGGAGAAGGCCTAGAGTTCTATCATTTTGAAGGCATTCATAGCGCCAAAGCATTTAAACAGCTTTACCGCAGTCGTATGAATGAACTAGAGTTGGACGTGGATACAAAGAAAAAAATTGTGGCTGAGGCTGTCGAGGCCTTCGTTTTAAACATACAGGTATTATACTAGTACTTATGATCATGATGCTAATGGTACTGTTGACTCAAGTGAGTCATGAAATTACATTAACGAAATATTGGGTCATTCTTAAGTTCAACATTAAGTATTCTAATGTTTTGTTGACAGGTATTTGAGGAAATAGATAACGTAGGTAAGAGCATCCCCAGGGAGGTTCCGGATGCCAGCATGTCCCACCATGGAGCAATGGAAGGAGACATTAATAAATGTCCTTATTATGCTGCCAAGATGGGTAAGTGTATAGTCCCTTCAACCATTTAGATTGAATATCTTTTTTTTTTTTTTTTTTTTCAAGCTTTGTCCTTGTTTTTGTTTTGTAGCAGCCTCAGGAGGAAAGGCATATGCTGGTCAACTCGCCATGGCTGTCCTCCGACACCCGACTGGACAGGTCTTCTTTGCTGCTTGGTTTGCGGCTTTGGCTGGGCTGGCTGCATGGTATTTAATGTGATGTACAGAAACTTAAAGACGGTTTTAGTCCTAGTTCTAAACTCTAAACCTATTTTGGATTAGATGTAAAATAAAACATGTAGAAATCAAATATGTTAACACTTAAGACTGTAATAACGGTTAATGAGGTGTTGTTGTAAATGTGTATTATGCAAAGTAGGAGTGGGCTATATGGCAAAAAAAAAAGACAAATTGCAGTTTTATGATCCATGCAAACAACCTTTTTAGAATTTACAGGCAAGATTTCTTAATCCACCTGTCACTCATGGGGGGACACTACCAGGGTATACAAAGTTTGCAAAATGCCTTAGCGATGAGCAGTATTTTAAAAAAGAAAAATAAGATTTCATAAGCATATTGTCATGATCACAGAATATATTTTTGTCATCATATTGCCCAGCCCTAATGCAAGGGACGTCCTCTCTTATTTTCAACATAACATACAAGTTAACTAAAATATACAATGTACATTATAGCAACTCAGAGTACTGTACTTGGACTCAATGCAGGGATTAGTTTTAACATTTGGCTAATTCCAAATAATGTCTAACTACTGTAAGAGGTTGAGGATTGAATGCCAAAATTATTTAATTGTATTCATTTTTGCACAGAACTTCATAGCAGGTGTTAAATGCATTTCAGCCAGATACTGTTGATTTTGAATCTTGTGCAGTGTTTGCATCAATAAGCCATGTTTCAGGTCAAACTTGATTTACTGCAGAACAATGTATTATATATGAACCAGTTCTGTGTTCTTAATAAAGAATGAATTGAATTGAATATATATAAATTATGCATCAGGAAATAAATGTCACTTTTACCTTGTATTTGTCTACATTTATTGCTGAAATGTTTTTTTAATCTTAATTTTAAAGCGTTATTCCAGACAGTTTGGAAACCATAATTTTATTAGATGTACATATTGTATAGATTTGACGATTCACAACATTATTTACAGCGACTTAACGGGGAGTCTCTTTGGGGCCAGTTCGGAACCAAATAAGTGCCATACAATTATATTAAAATCTATGATATCTGTTGCACTTTACACTGTGGGACAAATGTTTCTCCTTGTTAAATGCAGGCACATTACAACAGGTTTTATCCTCCATTGGCTGTGCGACCTCCAGCTCCGTCCAGTCAGTTGAATGACCTTTTACCTTCAAAACACACAAAAGAGGAATTCAAACTTAATGAGTCATCAACTTTCTGCAAAAATAACTGCACAGTGAAACGTAACATCCTAACCCATATTCAACAAAACCCTGTCAAAATACCTCAATGTAAAAATATACGCATAACTACAGATGCACAAGCTGTAACCAAGCCTTCAAGTAAGATAGACATTAAGTGAGCCTTCTAAACATTTCCTGATTACTAACAAGTGCATTAGCATTAACCTTGTGTATTTGCGGAATTTAAAAGAAAAAATAAGAGGCCGTCACACAGTCAGACTTTTAAATCAATCGACCACAGTAAACGCTCCTATAACACAACATTTGAAACGGGAATTCAATTTGTTAAATTTGGATTAGTATTTTTAAAAAGTTATTTATTTATTTTTATGTGCCAATGTTTCAGTCATCATGTTTAATATTGTGACAGCCACAAACTAATATACCCTATACATATATTTTCAATTAGACCGTCTTACTCCCCTTAATTTAAAATCCTACCTGATTTGTGGCTGTCAGGAGTTAAACAGTTTCTTTAATTTAGAGAAGAATCCCCCCTCTGGTTTCAAATCTCCTTCCATTTCGACATTCCTGCTTTCATTGACAGAACCTTTAGCACTGCCCCCACCTGGACACAAATTGACACTACATCAACTAAGTTTTCCACTACAAAATAAAACAATCTTCTCTGAATAGTTTTAAGTAAGTGAAAAAAAAAAAGACGTGTGATGATGTATCCTCGTACCTGTGGAGGTTGCAGTGACGCCGTTTACGGTTCCTTCTACATCCGTTTCCTCCTCAGCGTAGCTCATTACTAGTGTCTTCTGCCTGTCAGTGAGGGACCTGCAACAAGTAACGCACGTTAACTGAAAACGTGTCAACAAATGTACATGATGTTTTGTGTATGTATTGCAAACGTACTTGGGAACTCTGATTTTAACATGAACATAGTGGTCACCGAAACCATAACCACTAATACGAGCTATCCCCTTTCCTCCCAGACGGATCTTCTGGTCGGCCTGGCAACCGGCAGGAATCTACAAGCACAAGTTGATATTTTTACATATTTTCGGATCTAAATGTTCAAATCCCACTGCTATAATACATGATTATACTTACTGATAGATTAAGAGTTTCATACAAGCCCTGCGCTCTGGCTGTTCCTCCAAGAATAGCTTGTGCCACAGAGATGAAAAGATCAGAGTGTATGTCAGCTCCCTCCCTTCTGAATATTGGACTTCTTTGGACCTAGAAAACAAATGGGAAAACACTATTTAACCTTAGTTTGTGTCAATCAATTTTGTTTTCAGTTCTCAAGTTGGTGAGAAAAACATTAATGGTATAGGATCATTTTTAGTATTTAGTATTTAGTAATAAGTACAGCTAGCCAAGAAAGATAGCAACTACTTATATTGTAATAAAGACTAGTTCAATCTAATCTAATACAGTAATTATGACTGGAAGCTGTGGTGGAATACTTACCCTAAATGTGATAAAGATTTCCTTTTTACCCACTGGCATTCTAACTGTTTGACCATCTTCAACACCTACATAACACATCATAAACTTAGTCTTGCTGTAATGTGTTTACTATTGATGTTGTATTTCACATTAAAACCTCACCGGCTGGAACAGGAACCGTGACACTCTTCCTCTGTTTGGTTTGTCCGGTCCCACGACAAATACCACAGGGTGTAGAAATGACACTGCCTTTGCCCCCACAACGCCGGCACGTGGACCGCATCACAAACGGGCCGGTGTTTATGGTCTCCTACAAAATATGTAAAAGCAAATATTTTGAGTAGTTCATGTTGAATAGGTGTTCACATAAAAGGGTTGCGGATTTGAAGGGCACGTACCATTCCAGAGCCATTACAATAGTGACAGTGCTGGACTTTTGTGCCGGGCTCGTGTCCTTTCCCGTCACATCTTTGACAGGAAGAATCAATGTTCACTGACATGTCTTTATTGACTCCTTTAGCGGCTTGATTGAATGTCAACTCCATGATGTACTACAACAAAAGCGACTATGTATTGAATGTCATTAAAAAAGATTAGCGCAATTTCCAGCAACAAACCTCCTGCGGCTGATCAAATATAGCATTAAAGTCACCAAAGCCTCGTCCCCCTGAAAATTCACCAAAAATCTTGCGAAAAAGTTCTTCTGGGTCCACATTACTGGTTTGCCCTGACCAGTATCTCTGGCCTCCACCACCCTGATTGGGATCAAAGCTTGCAGACCCATAGGTATCATACTGCTTCCGCTTCGCTTCATCGCTTAGTACCTGAGAAACGCAAGAAAGCCTCAGACAACAGGCCACATTTAATTCAATGTTTGAATGTACCTCATAAGCTTCAGCAAGCTGTGCAAACTTCTCCTTGGCTTGAGGGTCGTCTTTGTTTGTGTCAGGATGGTACTTTTTAGCCATCTGAAAGATTACAAAGCCTATTTGTTCGACACCATTATGTCAGTAAATCTATGTACGTGCTGCCCAGACATACCTGATAGTAAGACTTCTTGATTTCCTTTTGAGTTGCTGTACGAGGTACACCCAGGATCTGGTAGAAATCTTGTTTATTGCTTGAGGTGGCACTTGTGTGAAAAGACAGGGTGGACACATCATTGGGAAATTTTAAACCTAAGATAAATGCAACAATGTGTTAAAAAGATGTTACATTGGTACATTAGTTGTTTAGAATACAGACATGGCACTTGATCCAAAATTGACCCAGACAAAGCTGAAGTATACTAACCCCTATTATACCAATTTCTCTGTGTGACTTGGAGCCTTAACATCATATATATTAGCCAATTCATGATTAGTAAGACTCATCTCCAAAGCCCGTTTGAATGCAGTTTGAACAAGAACGTTTTTTTTCATGAGTAATATCACTTTTTTATGGAATTACTCTTGTCCATGGAGGTAAGCAGGACTCAGCACAAGACTAAAGCACGGGTCAGATGTATGGACTGAGCCTACTCAATATAGAACTCAGTTTTTAATTTCAGAGCAACAATGAATTGAATACAAGACCCTTTATATTGGGATCTCATACTGTAGAACATTCCTGACGAAGATATGATATCTTCACTGAGACAGGTACACTGTTTGCAGACCCTGCCCCAGAACAGTTATAATCTATAATGTAGCTTTAACAACTTTGCTATAGCAGAAGCTCAATGCCAGATGCCTGCGCACGTTAGGTTACATCACCATGAACCTTGCAAATATAGGCAAACTAAAACACATACGTTACTTTCACACTTGTCTGATCACAATTCTTAGTTTTTTGAGAATAAGAACATACTGTATTAAAACTCTCATAAACCCTTAGCTTAGCAGAGGCCAGTGGAGCTCTTACCAGACAGTCCTCTCAATGTCAACCCTTTCCCTGGTCCGCCGCATGTCGTCGTTCCTCCATGCCACAGCTTTTCTGGACCAAATGTGGAGAAACTACGGACACCTCCAGCCGCTTTGCAAACATTAGGAGCAGCGACATTGCAGTGTCCAGATGACACGATGACAGTGACAAGACGTGAGGATCTGCGAGCTACAGAAGACGCCATCATCGCACACCACGCCGGACATCTGCGCATGCGCCACAGTACGAGCGTGCGTTGCGTCCAAAGATGCTGAATGCATATGAGTCAAGATGGTACCGTGCCTTTTCACACAGGAAGTTAGATTTTTCCTTTATTCGGAAATTAGGAACTGTTTATTCAAAAGTATGAAGCATTTATTATAAAAATGAATTAATGCTAATGTCGCGGTTTTATATAGAGAGTTATATTTGTTCACATTATTGTTTGCTCTACTTTCTTGAGCAGACAGTTTTGTGAATCAGCCTCCGCACAGGAAAACACAATCTGAGCTGTCAGCTGCTCTGCTGCTCCAGCCTTCAGCCCAGTACCAGCTCCACACAGGCAGGCAGGCACCCGGAAGGCACGAAAGTCAATTTTAGTAGACAACATGAATCGCTTTAGGACATCCAAATACAAAAACACAACTCCCAAAATCGGCAAGAAAGAGGTGAGTGTTTTCCGACCCCTCATAGCTCCAGATATACGCTCACTTCTTGCTAACTGGAGCTGTACTTCTGTTTGGGTTACGCCTTCAACTGATGTTCTGCTGCATCGCATCTGGAAGTGCAGAAAGAAGCGTAGTATTAAAATTGCTGACGTTTTGGTTTGCTGTATTTGATGCCATGTGGTTGCAACTGCACATAAATAGGGCTAAGCTAACAAAGAAGCCAAACAACAGCAGCATCAACCAACAGCATGCAGTCAGAGTTGTGTTATTGTCAGCCTGATCTGATTGTTCAGTCTCTTTCAATGCTCGTCTTTAATAGTAACAGGTCTGAACGGGACTATATATCTGTCAATTGCTTTGACTTGAAGGTCCTTTCCGGAGATATTATGTAACCTCTTGCCTGTACTTTAGTGAAGCAGTAAAATGTCTGGAATGTAGAGAAAAATCATAGTTGCAGTGCAGTGGAGACTGTTCTGTTTATCATTAAATCAACTTGGACAACTTCATTGCAGAAGACATGTTTAGAAGCCTATTTGTGATTTGAATAGGTTTCACAACTCTAACTGGCCTATGTGCAGTGTCATATTAAATGCTTGTTTTATGTGATGTGCAATACAAGAAGGACTTCCACTTCCTTAAGTCTTTCAGAACGTCTTCTAACACATTAGGCTTCCTGTCTTTCACCTAAGACGCCTAATTGCTGTTTTGTAAGAAGCACCCAGTTGTATTGGTATCTACAAATGAACTAGAAATGCATTTCTGTTTTAAATACATGTTTTCTTCCCACTTAGGAATGGATCAGCAACACTCATGGCGGTTCCATCTTCAGCCAGGGGAACCACATCAAAGCAAGCACCAAACTGGTGGTTTTCAGTACAGAGCAGGCTGGTAGGTTTGTCTTATATTTAAAGAATCTCTTCCCTCACAGGGATGAGTGTTGTTTGGAATTATTTGAATTTGGGCTTAATAAATAATCATAATAACAAATGTATGTGCAGGAGGAGGTATGCTTGGGTTGTCTTCAGTCAAACCCGGAGCGGATGGTCAGTGGAATGTGACGCACATTTCCTGTCATTCAGGTAATTGAAATATTGTGTTCCTTTCTGAAGAATTTATTTTAATTTCAAACATATCTAATCAGGTATATTTTCTTTTGCAGAAATGGTGTGTGATATGGATTTCTCTCCATTTGATGAGGGCCTCCTTGCAACGTGTTCTGGAGATGAAACGGTAAAATAATGGGTGCTTTTTTTCTACTTCAGTCCAGTCACCTTTTCCCTCTTTAACTCGGGTTCTAGCTGCGTAATTTATTATTAAAGCTTTTATAGATGTATTCAAATCTGCTGAATCATGAGTCTGCAAATTCAGCAGTTCCTTTGTGTAAACATAATGTGGAAACATTAGCTGCCGCCTAACCTTTCAGGAAGGATGCTATCCCAGCACTCCTTAAAACTAAATATGCTGGGTATAATTAAAACTATTGAATATTAAAGATTTTATTTCATGCTTGTTATGGGTGGAAAAAATAAACGTTTTTTCTTTGTCAAAGTGAGAATTTACTTAAACCTACAAATTATACTTCTTTGGTAATTTTTTCTTAGTACCCCAGATGGGAGTTTGTAACAGAGTTTGGGACAGGGTTTTTTGTC